>JAZGVS010001162.1:0-10549 GCA_037356235.1 Bacterosira constricta
TAGTTAGTACTGGGGGGGTCACCACTGGGGGGCCAACATGGCAAATCTGACCAAAAAGGGGGGGGGGTGTATACTGATTCAAAGATTAAGTTGCCCCCGCCTAACCTCCAATCATCCCTAGATCGAAAGCTACAATAGCAAAGAAGAAAAAAATTAAAAAATCAAAAAAAATGTTTTAGAAAATTCAGACCCCCGTGAGGCCGCCTACATTGGGTCATGAATTTCTTTTATGACCGTCCCCTGTAATAGCACTAGTATTGTAGCCTGTTCAACATACCTCACAACTCATGTTCATTTCTACTTGCTTTGGGAAGAATGATATCGTCTTCATCTTCATCATGCATGTGCTTACAATCTCGATTCTTTTCAGTCTCACTTGGCATGTTATTTGACATTTGACTGTTGACGTGCTTGATCAGACCATATGTGTACAGAAAGGAAATCACCATGATCTGACCTGATATAACTTGCTCATCTAAGGACTATAAGTTTGCGGACTTTAAAATTAAATTTCTAAAGTTTAACCTAGGAATTAGGATTAATCTAATATTCAATAAGTTTATCCCCAGTATGACCGGCCCTTATTGTATTTATTGATTCCATCAAAGCAATGACGTCACCGTATGAGATTGTATTCACATCTTAAACACTTTTCATCAATTGAATTTTGAAGAACATGATTGGCAGAGCTCAACCACATATCATTTAGCTTTTTAGATGAATATACTGAGAATAAATCCCATCCGCTCTGCAGCAAGAGTCTTGGCAAGAGGTCTGGTGCCTTAGAAGAAAGGAAGGAAAATTTAAATCCTCTACTCATATCCCAGGTTTTTCTACCATTAAAAAATGGAACCTTAGGGTTTCCATTTAGAATCTCATAAATATAAAGCTTAGGTTCCAACTCAGAGCCGTATCTACACACTACAGTAGTCTAGTACAAAATGAGCGTTGGCAGAAATCTGGCACAGGCGTCACGGTTGGCGGAAAGAGCTCTTTGAATTTGTCACCTCGCTATATGTATCTAATTACAATCGATGTGTAGTCAGAACCATAGCAAAGCCCTAATAAATAAATACGTGTTAAATTTAGCAGCGCTATGCATATCTAATTTCCAAGAAGACCCTCGGTTCTTGTACTTTCTTGTAGAGGTCATACGCGCGGTCAACCAAAGAAAAAACTGGGGATATGACAGTTGGTGACCTTACTTGAGGGTTGACTACTGCACAATCTTCCTTCAGAGTTTTCAAAATATACGCTGGTGACTGGTGACCATTCTCCTAGTCTTTCTAACATAGCACTAGGCTATGGTATGCATTCAATTTGACAATACGACCAGTGAAATTGTCATAAGTACTTGAGCTTAGAAATATTTTTGATGCCTTTCCGCTGCATTGGGCTTCATTATTTGAATTTTAAGTAGCCATGATGGGATACGAGCATTGCCTTGGTAAGGTTTTGCTATGCTTTCCAGTTTTTTTCACTCTGCCAACATCCATGTTGCCATCCATCTTGGTTTCCTCTCTGACAATGCTCTTTCAGCTGGCAGGAAGCTCAGCGTATACAGTAGACAATTCTTTAAAATCATTCGGGACTTGGCCTCTTTGAGTTTCTCGGGAAGAGCAGTGCTAGACTCAGAAAAGAGCTAGACAGCAACACACCATTGGCAGACACTCAAACTTGTCATTGTCAATGCAACATGTAATTGGTATCTAAAGTTAGATGATAACAAATATTGAGTTACTATCGATTGATTAGTAAGGTGACCCACCCGCTATTGTACTCTAGTTATTTATCTAGGGATGATTAGATAGGTGGATATTGGCAGAAAATCATGCGGGTCCTCCAGAACACAAGTTTTGATTTCTTTGATTTGTAACCAATATCTGGAGGCCCCGCAATTTATCATTGTTAGAGCAAGTTACTAATTTAATCTTTGACTTTGACCCCAAAATTCAGGCATTAATAATCGGTCCCGTCCCCGATGGAGAATGGGTTTAGAAGTTTCTAGTGCTCCTTGAAATAAGTTTCATGATGGATCAAAACCAAAGCAGGCCATGAACTAATGCAAACTTATTGGGGATACGAAGGGTTTTATAGATGAGCTCTAGACAAAAATGGCAAGCTCAACAGGGTCTCTAGTGGTTTATCTAGGTGTCGCAGTCTGTTCCAGACGGCGAAAAGGAGAAAGGCATCCGAGCTCTCAGATACTTTCTCCGCTCATTTTACAGCGGGGCATACAGAGCTATGGAGCCCTTGGCAGATTTCGAACAACAAATTGAACTCATCACCAGCACAGCCATATCCTCTCATTTGTTATGAGCCTACAATAAGAATAAGAACCCTCGGGCTCAAAAGAATCGCATTGAAAAATCCACAACGATATCACAAATCCTGATGGAATCAGTGACCCATAATACCATAGTCCCACCAGAAGGTGACAGCACAGTAGACTGTCTGTCGCCCACCCGTATCAGTAGCCCCAGTCGATCAACTTAGATAGATCATAATAAACTAACACCCCCCCTCATAATGCTGCCGGACATACCAAAATCTATATTCTAGCAAACAGGGGAGGTGATATGATCATGGTAACAGAGAACCTCCAAAGGGTATCATGACATGGGATACAAAGAAATTGGCAAACTTAGTACCAACCTAGAACTGATACAGAGATGTACATCTTTGATCACAATAAACAAAGTCATCGTGGCCATGGATGCTTATAACTGTCTTGAGGTTGTCGATGGAGAGTTGAGGCGCTCGGGCTTCTCCTCAGCTCAAAAAATATACTTCCCTGATAGACAGAGCTAATGCTGATGCTGGTCAATCTTAATCTTTGTCCCTGTCTTGTAATGGCTCTTGGTCAAGATGAATGGGTCAGCTTTCGTCAAACAAATCATATTCATATGCTCAATAAGTAATGGTTGAGGATTTAGACTTTGTCACTTTCTGCATGGTCTGTGATTACTCATTTGAATTGGCAACAGGCTTCTTGAACAAAGCATTGGCTTATAGCAGCACTTTCCAGGAGAACGAGGTGCCAACAAGTAAAATGAAAAATAATCAAAATAGATGGCCACCATGGTATCCAAAACACAGTCCATACTATGGTGAATTGTAACATCCAACAACAACTTGACAATGCCCCCCCCATGGCTATACAAGGCTCGAGTCTCATCTTGCCCCATCATCGACGACCAAGCAACCAGGCCGTCGAAAATTTGTGAGGGTTCAGAATTTTTCAGCCTCGCTATTACTCACCCCAATCTATTGTGGCTGCTGTAGTTTCGGCCAGTTTCAGACTTCGGGTCTATATGGTGATGCACATTTAACGCGGCAAATATCTAGTCACTTTGTTGTTTGCTCCTCAATCTCTTCAAAACTGAAAGCACTGCATCATGATACACTTCGCATTATGCTTGAGAGTCCGTTTTAGATATACATATCTAATCCGATTTGCTAAGAAATATAACCCTCGCAACAGGAATTTACTCTCTCACAATAGAATGGCTTAGTCATGTAACCAGGCTCAGGGTGAAAGCCTTCTCTATGTTAGCACACAGTAGTCACATTCAGCTTCAGGTGTTTTCCTACCAAGCTATCTTTTATTTTATAAGGTAAAATCAATGAAATATACCGAGAGAGTGACATTCTTTTTTGTTATGCATATAGTATATACTATTGATGACAGGAGGGGGTATTGTAGAGGTCAGAATGTGTAGTGCCACACACAGAGAGAGATTCGAGTTCCAATACAATTGAAACATTAGGTATAATGAACAAATAACTAGCTGCAATGCAGCTGTTGTGCTCCGGAGGTTGGGTGCTCTACTGAATTCAATGACTCGCTCTCGAGGTGACCCATCCCAAGACTAGGGTTATATACTAAGGCGTCAAAGATCAATGATGAGGTACATCAAGCTACTTGCTCCTATTTTATTTCAGTACGTCAAGAGACAATTGATAGTGCCCTATAGAAATGCACGCTTTGGTCAGCTTTGGTCAATCTCAACCGTATTTACTTTAATCTTTGCCTCTTCATCATGATCATTTTGCTAGGTAGCCATGACAAAGTAAAAATGTTGAGTGCTGAACGCATGAGACTGCCCCCCTTCAATCCCAGAATTGCCGTGGACCTCCAATGTAACATAGCTGGTGGCCGGAAAAAAGAGTCGTGGTTGTAGATGGTTAAAAGTTGAGGCAACATTACATGGGTGACTAGATGCTGCAACTGATCAAACTACTTTTCTGTCGAAGGAATGTGAGTTTGCCAGGTTTTACACGAGGCCCAGAACTCACCAAAAAAGAAAGCTTGGTAGGGCATCTTGTTTTTGTATCTAGCATGACCAATTTGACCCCCTTCATCACTCATTGCACATGACTCCATCTGACCGTGGCAAACCTTGAAATTTGATTAGGAAAGTTGGCATCACATATCACATCTCGCCAAGCTCAGGGGAGCTTCTACAAAAATTACAATCAACCTGAGGTGATTTTCCTAACAAGTTGTCATATTTTATTAAGGTAAAACCAATGAAACACATTACAAGTACTTCAGATTCTCTTTGTGTTATGCATACGTTATACTATTGGTGACAAGGTGGTTGGGTTTGGTGGCTAGTGTGTGTGAGCAAAGTTACAGTACAATTGGAACAGATCATTTTGGATACCAAGGAATGGTGTGCTTTGTATTGGTGGTGGTGGTGTGCTGCATAACCAGTAACAACATCCTCACAGATCCTCACTCCCCGAACTTGCCAAACTCATCAAAATTAAACGCATCCGCAAACCCACACATCCAAGGCTCGGCATAAGACAACTCTGCATTATCATCCCTAACACGACCCTTTTCGGAGGCTGGTGTAGATCTCACATGCGGAGGCCTCATACTACTTGAATTGCCATGCGACATCATACCACTATTAGTATGGGGAGGAGAACTGGGCACGGGGGTTCCACAACTGCCGTCACTGGAACTCTTGGAATGACGAGAGTTGGTTCTTAAGATTGGAGTTATGTCATTACCGGAGGGGGTGGATGTATGGTTTTGTCGGGAATTGGATGTAGGGGTAATGTGGCCGTTGGATGGTCGGAAGCGGGAGGTGGAGGGGGCAGACTTGTTGGAGGATGAGGTTGATTGGAAGAACGAATCCTTTTGGTTGTTGATGTGGTAGGGGCTAGCTTGTGATTGGGAGTTTGGGCGTGCAATGTCATCATCGCGCCTGATAAAGAATAGCAGCATAATTTTGGATGATGAAAAACGATTAGTCAGAACAGGAGCTGTAAAAAAAAGCATATGACACATGAACCTCAACTTGGGATATCAGAACTCTGTTTCTCTCTCATTCTTTTCTTCTTACCCAGCAATAGTTTCATCAAAGCCCTCACCAAACACATCATTCACATATTTATTAAAAGGCACAGGTTGTTTCGTAATGTTATACTGTGGCTGTTTCTTTTTCTTTTGTTGCGCCAGCTGCATCTGCTTAACCTGGGCCTGCTGCTGCGCCCTCCTATAATACTCCTGCACAGCAGCATTATCATTCCCCTCTCTCTCTCCACCCCCACAAGCACCATAATTCGCACCCTCGCCTTCTCTGTCAATGACATTATCCATAATTTTGGAGAAGAGGGAATCGTTGCTGAATTTACTGTTGAATTCGGCGGATCGGGCGGAGGAGCATGCGGAGTAGTCTAATGAGTCATTACAGGAATTGCTACCGCTATATTGGTGTTTGTTGGAGCTGTCATTCTTAAGGGAGATGGCGGAGCTGTTGGGATTGACCCATGCGTCGGAGATGAAGTACGCTTGTGATGGCTGCATTTTTCTTCAGGTGTTGTGCGATGATGAGGTTCTGGCCGCTTGCTTCTTTTTATGAGTTGGGTTGATAGATTTGAGTATCGTAGTTTGAATTGCCAGCAGTGCCTGAAGCAGGAAGCAGGATGGAAGCTGATGGAAGCAGGACCTAGCAGGACGGCTTGGCTTGACTTGAATGATTGCGTTGTCGAGGGCACATCCAGCATATCATACCTATTCCTAGGTAGAGATATCGAAAAAAACAAGACTCAGAAAGTCCCGTCGTGTTCTTGGTCTTGGTCCAGTCTTGTGGTCTCATCTTATGTAGTTCTTGTTTGGTTCAAGCCCAATTCCCAATGCCCACGCATCGTCATTGAGATCACAAGAATTATGTCTTGGTTGTCATTTGTGATCAATGCGAAAGGAATAGGCGAGGGCCGAACTCAGCATCAGAAAAAGGAGTGCTGTACGTTCATTTTAGCTGATGTCCTTGTAAAGTACAAAATGTAAGTCTTGAATCTTGGCTTTAGCATCATTTACCAGCTGCCATGCCATGAGACTGGACCTTGGACTAGACCCCTTAGCTGACCAAGAGGACTGGCGATCGTACCCGGAAATGCCATGGCCCTGGTCGCACAGTTGTTGTGGTTGCAGAAGATGATTATGTTCAGAAGAGTTCTAATCAGACGTTCGCCATGATGGATAGATGGAGCACACATATTCCATACAGTCCGATACACTGAGTTGTTAATACATGGCCCAGAACTCACCAGAAAAGAATTCTTCAGAGTATCGAACTTGTTTGTTGTGTATCTCTTGAGGTTTTGTCACAGGATAAGATACAACAGCAAAAATCCAATACCAATTTCGCCTCTTTGTAGCTCTTCATCACGGGGTCCTATTAGAGACACGAATACAGGGAACCAGACAGTTGTGGTTGCAGATGGTTATTTTCAGAAGAGCATTGACTAAAAAAGTGGTGGCAACAACCTCTCTGTGGATGAATAGACTGCATTTTGTCTAAGGAAAGGGGTTCGCCATAATGGATAGGTAGAGCACACAAATATTCTATAGTCAGATAAATGGCCCAGAACTCACCTAAAAAGAATTATAGTATCTTGTTTGTTGTGTCTCTCTTGAGGTTTTGTCACAGGATTGGATGCGACATCAAAATCCAGTATCAACTTCTTGCACACACATACTCCATTCACAGGCTTGGACAAAAAAATGCAATATCAATGTCGCCTCTTCGTATCTCTCCATGCGGTACCTAGGTACATCTAGACAAGCCCTAGGACTATCAATATTATGAGCATGTGCAAAAATTATCATTATCATCATCAACTTAAATTGATTTTCCTAACAAGTTATCTTTTATTAAGGTAAAACCAATGAAACACGCTTGTGTTTCAGATTCTCTTGTGTGTTATGCATATGGTATACTATTGGTGGCTAGTGTGTGTGTGTGTGTGCGGTTTTTCAGTGTGTGTCACACGGAGAGCAGAGTTCCAAATGATTGGAATCGATCGGTTTTTGGGTGATGTATCAAGGAAGGTTGCGCTTTGGATTGGTGCTGTGCTGCATAATTATCCTTGACTCGCTCTCTCTCAATGTTGACCCATTCCAAGACTTTTGAGCAAAAATATTAATGAATGCACCCTGATAGTTTGGAGAGGGCTGCAATAAAGATCTTTCTCCAATATTTACAAGTCAAGGGACCACATGACATTCGTGTGTCACATCACTCTTTGAACTTATCAAACCCATCAAAATTAAAAGCATCCGCAAACCCACACATCCAACTCTTGGCATAAAAAGCCTCTGCCAAATCCTCCACAACCTTATCATCCTTCCCACTACCGCTACTACGACCACGTGTCTTACTACCCACCGGCGCTGACCTTGCATGCGGAGGTTTCATACTATTCGAATGGTGTGCCATCATTCCATGTGTATGGGGTGGAGACGCCGGTGCCGGTGTGTCCCAACTGCCGTCACTGGAACTCTTGGATTGACGGGAGCTGCTTCGTGAGATTGGAGTTGATAAACCAGCACCAGGGGGAGTTGTGGTGGAGGTTGTGCGGTGTTTTCGAGAGTTGGGTGGGGGGGTAGTGTGACTGTTGGAGCGGCGGGGGGAGGAGGGGGCAGAGTTATTTGGGGATGTGTATGATGTTTGGAAGAATGAGTCTGGTTGGTTGTTGTTGTTGCGAAAGGGATTTTGGTTGTCGGATTGGGAGGTTGGGCGTGCAAGGTCATCGTCCATCCTGTTGTAGAATAGTTGGTGACATGGGAAAGAATATATTGATAAGTCAATGAATTATTGTCAAAGAAAGTGAAACATGGTTCATTCTCTTTTGACTCACCCAGCAATAGTCTCCAAAATAATATTCTCATCAAAATCCACATCAAAGGCATCATCATCCTCACTCTTGGAATAATTCAAATCCACATGACTATTCAGCGGCACATGCTGTTTCCCCATACTAAACGGAGGCTGCTTCCTATGACTCAAATTCAAACTCTTCTTCTTCTTCTTATTCTTTGGAGCAGGTTTCTGAGCCTGCGCAACCTGCTGCGCCTGCCTCCGTTGATTCCAACCCTGCACCGCCGCATTCTGATCCTGCCCTCCCCCACACGCATCTGCAAAACCACCCGCAACGGCAGCTTTACTCTGCTTTGCCATAAACTCCTTCACGTCCCGTGCTCCCTCTCCCTCCTTGTCAATGACATCCATGATTTTGGAGAAGGAGGAATCATCATTGGAGGATTCAGCGGATTGAACGGAGGAGGAGGCAGAGTAGGTTAGGGATCCGGTGCAGGAATTATTATCGCTTTGATTGTTATTTTGGTGGGGATGATGCTTGGCGGACGTTAGGGTTAGCTTCGAGGAATTGATGGTGTTGGGATTGTCCCATGCGTCGGATGTGACGTACGCTTGTGACTTCTGCTGCTGTTGACCACCCACTCCTTGACTTCCTTGACGCTGCGCCTGAGATTGGGCCGTGAGTGATGATACGCGTGTTGCGGCCGAGGAGTAATTGTGTCCTCCTTGACGGTAGGAGTTGCCACCCGGCGGGCTGGAGGGAGACGACTTGTTGTTGTTGGTAGGGGGGCCTCGACCACGGCGGTGTTTCTTGTTCCTGCCGCTGGGGCGGATGGGGGAGTCGTCGGCGAATGCAAAGACCATTTTGATATAACAGTTTGATTTTGATGTGAGCTTTCAAGTTGGATCGTTTTCGATTCACGACCAAGATCGGAGGAGATGAATTATTATTGAAAATGATGTTTTTTGGTCTTTGGCCTGCTCGCGATGATCGGGCTGATTACTTATTCGCGTAGGAGATGGCAATGAAAGAGAGCTATAGATAGCCGGACCCGTCAAATCTAAATCTGGTCGAATACGTTGAACTGTCGCAGCGGTCGCAAGGTCATCCAAGGGTGAACCCGAGGCGTGTGTAGCAAGCTCTTTGACGAGCAGAGAATGCGATGCACAGCTTGATAGAGCTCGCGACAATGACAAACTGGGGTGATGGCGATGGACCTCTGCAATGGTTGATGTTCTGTAAATAGTCCAACTCGATGGGTAATGGTAGTGCTGTCTTCCGGCTTCAACACACAGGTACGCTAACGCTCCCAGAATTTCAGGGGAAGTGATGTCGCCGCTGGATGATGAATTATTGTAGTGTACCAACCTCGCCGACGACTAACTGCTGCAACTTATTCAACGCCGGGGTGCGTGCGGAGTCGAGTGGGTAAAAGATGAGAAGGAATTCACAAACAGATAAGGCACGAAGGCACACAAAAAATTCCAAATATGAGCGACAATAAATTGTTGATTCCTTCGAGAAAAAAGGCGGGCTAAAGCTTTTCTCTCTCGTGGCAAACGAATGTGGAGTCTAATGGCCGGTAGGTGCGGTGATGCGGTGGGGTGGTGGGAAGGTGGTGAGATGCAATCTGCCATGGAGAACTAACGGCATATCAATGTGGTCATTGGCATACATCCTACATATCTAGATGAAATTTTGGTGATTCTCACGACAGGTCACCGGTACAAACCAGTTCGCATCTTCTCCTGATGGCCCGGCAAGAAGTGGCGGTTAGGGTGCGAACCCTGATGAGAAGATGTCGATTTGCACAGATTTGCATCATGTATTATTGTACTTACGAGTATTTGACAGCATTTAAAGATTCCGTTCTGAATGGAAGAAAACCCAACGGGCTATTTTCTGTTAGAGATGATACTCCACTTGGTGTTGAAAAATGCAACTCCGCCCAGTTGACTTGCTCCGTTTGGTAAAATTTGGGGGATGTTTGAAATTATTCCACACGCGCTCGCCATTTTCTGCATCCCTTTTGGCAACGCTCCCTTTTAGCGCTGTGGCTGTGACGGCCGGACATTTGGTCGAGCCTAGATACTGTATCTTACGTAAATTACATACCTTCATTTTTATTTTGCACTAGCTTCTACTAGTAAAATCCAACTCCTTCACTAGAGGTCTAGTAATGGACATCTCAGCAGACTTATTTATTCAAATTTCACGGCGATCATTTTATCTTATGAGATGTCCATAACTAGACCTCGAGTGAAGGAGTTGGATTTTACTAGTAGAGCTAGCGTAAAATGTTACGTAGCTCTAGCAAAACAGTACGTACACTAAGTTTTTGACGAATTTGTACGGGCGAAGAATACGTGCTAGCCAAAAAATGCATTCTCACCAACGGACATATCTTTAGGTGAGTACTTGAATATTT
>JAZGVS010001164.1:0-10557 GCA_037356235.1 Bacterosira constricta
CCGTTCATCGATCGATCGTGTTTCTATCTCCGCTCTCGTCTGTCCGTCGTGTCCCCGCTCGTGTCTGGAAAGATCCAAATATTTTGGGCGCGCGCCGGCCGGCCACCATGACACGCAACCATTTGTTCGAAAACAAATCGAATCGAGCTATCGTATATCGTATCGGATCAATTTCAGCCCCCCTCGCAAATCATTTGCTCTGGATTCTCTCCGCTGCCGCCCATTCCGCTAAAGCACGTGCTTGGACGAGGCGGATTGACTTGGCTTCGCCTGTAACCGCAGCGTGGCTTCCAAATACGATCGGGATCGCAGCTGCTGTGCCGTTTTGGGGTTTTATCATCGGGCATGGCACGCCGGCCATTATTTTGGTTGGCATCATTTTGATGACGGTAAGCTATTATTGTTATTGTTTTTTTATTAGTTGAATTCATTCGACGTTGTTTCTAATGATTTCGTGTCGCTTTAGATTTCAGGGAATGAAGGGTGGACACATTCTGGATGGGATGCTGCGGGCGGAATCGGAGGATGTCGGTGTCGGCTTCGAGCGAGATTTTCGGCTGCGCCTTGCGGCGTCACCATGTGATGAAGTGGGTATTCGGTTTTTGCCATAACGGGCTTTCGCTGTCAGTTCTATGGCGAAGACACGAGCGCGGCTCGCCTTCCATGGAAGACTGGACGCAGGTATGTTGTTTTTTGCAGGTTGATTGATTATTTTCTTTGGTTCTTTTCAACACCGCCTGATTATTAATGTTTGTCTTCTTTTACAGGGGAGCGCTTCAACTGGTTTGTGTGTGGGGGAGCTTACTAAATATGGCTTGACAATAGCCGCTGGTGGTGGGGTTGGGGTTGGGGTTTCTATTTTCTTGGTATGTTATTCCTTGTGTATTTATCATTGCTGTTTGTTACTTTCATTTTAATTGCGGGCTCAGCTAGCGGCGCATCATGAACTTCGTCTGCGTGTTGGGGGCTAAGGTGGCTTTTCCTTGCCCCCAGCGATATGGAATGTTGGCTGTTGATGGCGCAATGGCGGTTGGCGAACGTCCTTGTCTGTAGCACTCGCATTGCATGACATCGTCGTCGGATGCCATCTTTTTTCCGTCATCGAAGGGTGCTCGTGTGTAAGCCCTCTGTTGATGCAGGTAGTAAATAATATTAAATAGACTTGTTTACTTTAACCACTACGAATTATATCGAACAATAATTATATGAATAAACTGTCACATTAGACACAAAGAATTATTACTTATTGCCACACATGTTTATATTATATCCTCTTTCATTGCCATTAATAATGCAGATATCCCACTGTCTTTGTCAGGAGGCATAAAGACTAGAGACAAGTTCAAACAACAGAAGCTTGGGCAATGGCGAATGAAATTGGACAAGCTCAATTTCACAACTAGAAACAAGAATGAGAGGGTACACAACGTATGCAATAAACAAGTCTCATCATCCATTCCTGAGTCAGAGCATGTAATGAAATGGTGAATGGCGTCAGTACTGCCATCACTTCAAATGTGGGCGCAATACTTAGTACGTAAAGAATAAAATATTTAATCAAATATGCTATTTATTTTTGGTTCAGGGGCAAAGTGCACAAATAAAAATATAGTTCGTGCAGGTCTGGGGAGATAGCCAAAACACCAATCAAAACACAGATGCTGCAATTGATCATCAAATATACGCCAACGACAGCCAAGCCTAGGCCTACATCACAGCTACTCCTAGTCTTGGTGAACAAACACCGCAAACGATCAGACCAACTATCGTCCACAGCCAAGCCAACATTCTCCAAAATAGCCCTGGTCGTCAACATCACAATGCCGTCAGTACTATCTGCATGGGGAATTAAGCCATGCAGATGAACATCAGAGCAATGAAAATGCGAGCCATGCTTTAATGAATCGTGCTTGATTGCAAACTAGGACATTTTGCAAGAATCTTGGGGGTAGAGTTGCAAGGAGGAAGAACACTTGCTGCTCTTGAGGCGATGACGTCTGTCTTGATCGTTATGGATAAGCGGGCGGCAAGAGCGGCTTCAGCGCACTCCAATCCATCATTCGCACGTTGACAACGCACGCAAGATCTTCTTGGCCCGTCGACAGCGTGCCCACCACGCCTACTACTGATTTACATGAAAATAATAATTGAATGAGATAAAATAATGGGAATCATGATTGAAAAGCAAAAATGCGCAGAGAAAATGCTCACCAAACTAAACATTAGATGCGGGCGATGAGTGGCGACGAGAGCGGGCGACGAGTCAATGAGACGATGAATGTGATTCGTTTGATGGTGTAGATAGTGATATGTGTATCGTACTAGATAAATCACTTTTCGTCGGATAATAAGTGAAGACGATGTGGCTCCGATTCGATTTGTTTTCGAAAGAAATGGTTCCATCGTTCCATCATGGTTCCATGCCGTGTCAATGTTGTGGCCGGCCGGCGCGCGCCCAAAATATTGGATCTTTCCAGACACGAGCAGGGACACGACGGACAGACGAGAGCGGAGATAGAAACACGATCGATCGATGAACGGAAAGCGATTCGCGAGAAAGCCTGCTCTCTCGATTTGAATTTCCGGAGTCACAACGACGCGTTTCCACAAAAAGATTCTTTTCCCGCCATAAACATCGGAGCGGAGGCTCCGCTCGTTCCCGCCATTGCGGAGCGGGTGCGGAGCGGTCTGACCGGCGTGAATGCATGGACGACTAATGGGAATGGACCTTCCGGTTACCCTATAGGAGGGCATTTTTTTGGTGTTTGTGGGCGGTCATAATAAAAAAAACGAGAGGGGAAAAAGAGGAAAAGAGGGGAAAAGAAGAGAGAAAAAGAGGGGGAGAGAAGACGAAGATGGCTTGGATATTGGTCATTGTTTTGTATCAACCATGTATTGTATCGTAATGACAACCATGGCAACCTCTCTCTAGATAATGCCTACTGCGACCTACCGAAACGGACATCGTGCACCTCCGTCCAACCCCCAACGCTCAGCTACTCGATCAACGATCAACTATCAACACAATGTTGACCATCAACAAACCGAATCGGTCTTGGCGCAGTAACGCTCGCAAACTAGGCTACTGGCTACTGGCCACCTCGAACGGAACAAATTCAACCCGAACCACTCGTACAATAGCCCCAGTCCTTTTTTGTTGGGATCCCATTCTTGAACCCGCTGTTGAGTATATGATTATTACCACATTTTTAGCTGTGCCTATTGTGAGGACTGCGGTGAGCTCTTTTCGGTGTTGTGATCTTATTTCTGAAATCGCCATCGCATAAATAATACTAACAATTTTTGTTCATGTTCGCCTCTTTGTCACACCATTCCTTTAGATGCATTCCTTTTGTCATGCTCATTCGGATCACGTACAATCACGAACAGAACAAAATTGATTAGGGGGGGGGATACAAATGATGAGCTCTCTCTAGAACTCAATTGTGCCAATATCCGCTGCCACTGTAGGGCCGAGAAATATTGATTGGGCCTCAAAATAAAAACTAGGCCGGTCATGTCATGGGAGCAGATTTCATTCTTAAAGATTGCGAGAGCAATGTCGAAAATTTGCTTCATCGTGGATCATATTTATTGGAGAATAGGTGTGTTCTGGCTATTTATCATGTTATTATATTCTATTTTCTTACTTCATTATTTATACCCCCCCCCCCTCCACACCGAAATACTCACAAGCATTTGTTTCTCCATTGCAGAAGTACACGGTGCTGTGTTCAAACACTGCTCACGTTATTCAATTTTTCTGGTGCGATCTAAATTCCAGTATGCACATTTCTTTTGGCCCCCACTTCCATTGCAATTGTGCATTGTAGATGGGCTTTTTTCCTTACACAATCCGCAAGCTCTTCGGGCTCGCCTCTTCTTATTCGGTCCTAGCTTATCAGGGCCTCTTTCACCCCTTCTTTTGGTTTGAGTAGGCTTGGGAACAGTCCCAATCACAGTTCCACCAGTCGTAACATATGGAGAGTTATGCATTGCTCGTGGATGGATGACAGGAAGTGATGGTGGCTCAGGGATAGGTTCTCTCACTTCTGGTACGGCTGGTTTCAGAGTACTATTGAGCTTATCGAGCATCTCCTGCCCTTGCCTTGCATTTCTAACGCATTTTTTGATACGTTGATTTCTTTCAAATTCTGCTCGGTGAAGTCTGATATGTGCTGGCAATTTGGGATAGACTTTCACACCATCAACAAACTTGCACCACTCAACGGCTGCCTTATCTTCATCGCTCATTGATGGAAAATCACTTCTCAATGCGAGATCAGCAAATAGTTTGTTCTCCTCCTTCGTAGCAAAGGGCAAGAATGGTAATTTGGTTCCCATGGCCTTGCACAAATAGTTTTGGTCTGATGTAAGTTCCACATCTTTCTGTACAATTTTATTTTCCCACTGATTCGTCAAGGCCTCATGAAGCTTTGCATCGTGAATTGCAACTGTATCAAAGCTCTCACTAGTCTCCTTGTACTCACTTGCATTTGACCAGTTTGGGTACAACACGCGGGCATGATTCTTCAGCACAAGATTTTGTAACTGATCAATCAGCCATGTGTCAAAATGGCCAATCTTTGGAAAGCCACTCCGACGGCGCTGGGAGGCTCTATGGTTGTGCCGGTGCCTTCTTTCTGAAAGGAGGCAGTCAGACATTTCAACTCCCGTGTGCCATGATCCAAAAGTGACTGCAAGATTTTTGTGGTAAGCCTCTGTTCGATTTGTGCCACGAATGCACTCAATCATTTCCATTCCATACTTATTTTTCTTCACTGATCCGTTCGGCTTCAGTTTCTTTGTATACATCGAAATTCCTGGCGGATCAGAGTAGTAACCGAGCCGGATTTCCCTCAATATATTGTTTGCCTTCGCCCAGGCAGCAGCATTGAATAACGGCTTGTTGGTCTTGCTGTCTACAATATTTCCATAGAGTGCAAATACCGCTCTCACTCTCCAATACAAAATCGATGGTGGTGGAACTTCTCTCTCAACACAACTGATGAATATCTGACGGTTGTAATACCACAGACTGTCAATATCATGCTTCGTCATACCATCAGCCTCCATTCTTCTCTTCAATTCTCCCAACTTATCCTCATTCCACACATAAAATGCATTCTGATACGCAACAAAGTATCCTTTCTTGGCTTCATGCTTAACGCCAACATACGGTCGGTTCATCGCGTGCCATAGGTCACCAACTAACGGCGAGAATACATCTTCAATATCATCTGGACTTGGAGCATCGGCAAGTCCAAAGCACTGGAGAGGAGTTCTTCCAGCAACAGATCTCTTACCTTCTAAAATTGAAGCGCGCAGCATTTCCACGTCTTGAATCGTTAGAATCTGCATGAATGCATCAACTTTTGCTGGTGATGGGTAAGCATCATTGTCTTCTGGCATTTGTGCAGCCGCTGCAAGATGGGGTAGCTCTAGGGCCTTTGACAACGCCGCCATATCGTTTGCATTACTAGTGGGCACAGTTATCCCTGCCGCTTCATTGGGGATTGTTGCTGCATCTGTTGGAGTCACCCGTATTGAGTTTGAGGCAACATGGTCTTTGAGCATTTGAACAGGGACAACAATCTGCCCTGTGGCGAAGTCGGCGAGGGTAGGTTGTTGCTGTGAGCCTTCTTTGCGGTAGTGCGGGATCTTCAGCGCTGGTGAGTAAATAGTTTCGAGTTGAATTGCCACCATGCCATCTCCAGCCCTCACTTTCTTTTGAACTATGCCATCAGGGCTCTCACAAACATCTCCATCAACAATATATCCACTTGCGGCCCTCGTTGCCATGCACGATACATTTCCATGTCGGGGCACCATATCTACAAACTTTCCTGGCACTACATCATCCATATTTAATCGTAGCGTGAGATCCGGTTTGTTTTTGAGCACTTCATAGATTCTGAGAGGACCATCAACATCAAGTAATGCATATTTGATTTGTTTTGGGTCAAGCACAGCTTTGTTCCAATCAGAAAACTTGTCTGCGTCATTCTTCTCTACGAGGAGTTGCAAAACAGTCTTGATAAGGTACTTCATTCCAACTGAACCATTTTGCACTACATCTCTTTTTCTTGCATATTGCCCCAGATTGACAATTGCCTTCGCCTTACGCTGCTTGATTTCCTTTTCAATTCCAAAGTCGCGCCCTAGCCGTGCGAGGTCTCCACCGAGATTTACACCGACAATAGTCACTGAATTGTCTTGTAGGAGGGCTACAAGATGTTTGGGTAGCTTCTTGAGTTTGTGGGAACGAATAAAGATGTATTGCATCCTATTGTCTTGATCGGCATTGAAGTACGCCAATTGGATGAGGCCAATTTTCGACTCACTAATCTTCCGGCCACTAGAACGATGGAACTTGACCTTCCATTCACAATCTAATGCCAAACCTTTTGCCTTGTTCATAACTGCGGTCATTGCAGCAATGGAGAGATCGATTTCGGCAGCAGTACTTGCAATTTTGAGGAATGGTGTGCTTGGGTCGTAAGGGTACGGTGATAGTTCAGAGTTGCTGGTTGCAGCGGCATTGAATTTAGTCTGCTGCTCTTGAAGGGAGTCAAGTATTCCCAAGAAGAAGTCTCGGTCTCGTGATGGGTCATCAGTGCTGACCATTTTAGGTAGCGGCAAGCCATATTCGGCTGTTGTTTTCTTGTATGCCTCCATTGGCGTCCTGATTTGATCATGAGAATCTGATACTACATGAAACTGCAGTCGCACCTCACCTACTTCATTTGTTCCAGTAAACAACCCATTAAAAATAGGTTTTCCTTTGTACTGGCATAAATGTTTAGCCTCTTTGTACGAAACATCAACGGCCAAAGTTTCAGCCCCTCTCTTTTTCACTTCGTTCGCAAAATGAGATTGCAGTGTGGCGTTATATTGCTTATATGCATTAGCAAAGTAAGGTCCAGTAGGTACTCTGCCATTCCATCCTTCCCTGTCGTCAAAAGTAGAATAGTATTCGTAATCAACATTATTTGCAAATGGCAAATCTCGGTCCTTTGCTGCCTCGATATCCCTTTCGTATCTCAACCACGATCGTGTATATTGCTTTGAATGGAGCTCAAGTATCTTGTTTGAAAAGGATTCTGGTCGTACGCTCTTATCAAATTCAGCTCTCATCATATCAACCAAACTTTTATCGAGCCCGGCTCTCCACGTAAAGATTGCAGGAAACTCATCACCACGGCCATACGACATGAGTGGTAGTGACTTAGGATCCCATCCCATGAAGGTATACTTATATTTCACTTTTTTTGAAGCATCACCTGTTTTCCTTCGTAGATCATTATCAAGCTCTTTCTTTGTCCTTTCACAGCAAGTGCATTTGTAGCGGCGAGTCATCATGTAATAGTTCTCGGTCAAGCCGACTACCATTCTACTAATATGGTTGCTATTCCATCCATGCTTTGTGACATACTGATCACTCATACACGTTGGACAGAAGGGCCTGCTTGCATCGTCCCACATTTCTTCTGGTATCCAAACTTTGATATCCCTGTAATATGTAGCGTGATGACATTTCAGCTTCAACTTCTTAACAATTGTCGGAGCATGCTCTTTCCGTAACCACCAGTCATTTGTTTTCAAAATCTCAACAAGCCACATTTTCTGAAGGGCAGGAAGAGTGCCAGATAGTTCCAGCCTAAGCCTATTGTGAACAGCTCGATTATACTCTTGCTGAATACCCGATTCACTTGTTTTGTTTTTGGCTTTATTAGTGTCCTCTGGCTCCGCTTCCAACTCGTCGTCCAAATCTGCACAGCCTTCCTCCACATCTAGATTAGCAACAATGTCATAGAGCTCATCGTCGTCGTCACATCCATCATCTACATCTTCCGAAAATTCAACCGCATCAACATCAACGATATCGCTCCCGTCGCTACCTTCTGCGTATTCAACGGCATCTTCGTTTACTTCTTCGTACACAATGCCATCTTCCTGGGTCTGATGCTTGGTAACTTCTGTGGATTCAACGACATCTTCTTGAGCATCTTCCTGCGTCTGATGCTCGTCGGCTTCTACGGATTCAACATCATCTTCGCGTGGCTGATGCTCGGCGGCTTTTGCGGATTCAATGCTGTCTTCGTGTGGATTTTGCTTGGCGGACTTCTTAGTGTTATTCTTGGATTGATAGAAAGATGAAAGGGAAGCAGTACCTTTACTAGCCACGGTCAGTTTTTTATTTGCTAACTTCGTTTTCTCAGCGGCCGTCTTCTCTCTCCTGCTTCTTTGCCTTTTATCGCCTGATCCTGTTGTCTTAACCATGGCTGAATCGTTGTGGTTGTGGACGTGCACGAACAATAATAGCTTTGATATTAAATTTTAAAGGAAGTTAGAAGAGAGTGCATATGGGGAGAATATGGCATGACATATGAACTACCTACGATATCATGCAAGAGCGAGAGCGAGAGCGAGAGGCTGCATTCGGCTCTGTCAAATAAGAAAAAAAGCCCACTATCGAGAGGACGACCGCCTATCATTGAAAGATAGAATAGCCCATCGTGGCTACTTGACATTCTCTTATCTCTCGCATGCTCGGCTAGGGCAACCATTCTGCATTCTGCACGCCTTAGATGTGCCCCCATTTCGATCTTTAAGTCAGTGTTAAGTATTATTAACTCTTTAGAGAGTCTTTAGATCTAATTATACAATAATTACACTCGTTTTGTTAGATCTTTTTAACTCTTTCGATGGTATTTTTAACTCTTTAGATCGATACTTACCCATGTTACTTAGGGAGTGATAGACTTAAAGATGCTACAAACACAAGCCGAATCCCCGATTTTGATTGGGTTATGATTGAATGAACCACGGACCATGACCCACGACCACACGGCGGTTGAAAGACGGACTCACGCTCGCGGAATGGCGGAATCAGTCGGAATCCATGCAGAGTTTTTAAGATGATTAACATTCTATTTACTACTAGTTCAATATATTATACAATACTTCATAATTCCTTTCATCTTTCAAATTTTGTTTTTTATATATTTCTTTATTTTTTGTCTGTGAGACTTGAGATTCCCATGGAAAGAATTTGGGGAAGATGGAACATTGCATTTCAGTAAGAGTGCTCTTACTGGCTGCATACATGTTCATTACATTGCGAGGGATAGATTGAAGATGTTTGATGCTGAGCTACATCCAGAGGAGATGTACACATAGGTGAAGGGGAATGTAGGAGTCGATTATGTCTTCTCTTTGGAGGCATTGAACAAATCCCATGGAGCAGGTGGGACTGATGCGATTGGTCTTCGTCGAGTCTACTTCCGGTTTGGGAGCCGTGAGAAGTTAACTGTTGCTCTTTTTTGGTTGTTTAACCGAAATGATGAGCTTGCAACAGAGTTCTTCAAGAAGGATGGCAAGTTCACAGTGATAAAGGAAACTTTGCCAGCTCNACAGTAGCAAAGGAAACTTTGCCAGCTAATTTCATTATGGTAGATGAGGATGAAATGGATACCGATGATGATGATCAAGTGAGTATTGCCCCTCTTTCCGCGAAAGTTGTGGACGGGTATGATCCTGGTTCAATGTCTTAGTTCGTGTAGTGAGCCTTGTTGGTACCAAGCTTATGTGGTGGGGCTATATTCTTGGTATGAAATTCTTGGCTTAGGTTTTTGTTTCCACACTATCTAATTATTGCACTCTAGTAAATAAACAAGAGGAGCAATCATCGTTAAAACAATAATGAAACAGCAAATTGAGATAGGCTGTCTTAAATATTTTCCTACATTTGACATGTCCAGATGATTTTGAAGCAGTGCCTGCTGGTTTCTTTTTCTCTCTATTATCTGAACATTCATCGTCTCACACCTCGCTCTCAATCGCATCAAATCCTCTCGTTATGCCAAGATAGTGCCACCCCCCTGGGACATTAATATTAGCTCCCCTTTGCTTTAACCTCCTTCAATTCATTCACCCCATAATCCAAATCGAGCAGTAACCGATCCTTCTCATTTTTTGCTCCCTTTAACACTAAGTAAATGATAGCACGCCATCCATTCATCGGGCTCTCCCGGTTTGCTGGTGGTGTCTAATTATATGGGGGTGATTGGAGCAATACGTCCAGAGATACAAGTTTCTCCGCCTCTGTAGCTGTGGTAAATAAACATGCAGTGGTGATGGGCGATGCAAGGAGAGCAGATGGAGTAATAGTAATAGGTCGTGGCGCAGAGGCTTTTGCTTTTTGTGGACATGATAGCCGTGGTAGATGGGAGGGCTAACGAAGAGGCTGCGCTCCCCCCTTGTCACATTAGTGGTAGGTCGAAATCCGCCCTCTGGAAAGCCAGTGAGGCAACTATAGGCATCGAAGCGAGCCTGGGCGTACAATAATGCGCAGAGGAGGGTAACAACCAACAACCAGTGCCCGCGTTATTTCAAAGGAATTGATGAGCACTCTCCATCCCCCCAAGAAATCGTCGGTGGTATTGTATGCGCGACGGTGTTGTTCCAGTCACTTGTTGCATGCCATAATACTTCAACAGCTTTCTACATCTGTTTGTGGTAGCATTCCCCAGCACCTAACCGCATCGCAGCAGC
>JAZGVS010001165.1:0-10548 GCA_037356235.1 Bacterosira constricta
CGGGTGTGTTTCGCGGGAAGTGGGCGAGCGTGTTTGCTTATGGGCAGACTGGCAGTGGAAAGACGTTCACAATGATGGGCTCCAACGCCACGGGAATGAGAGCGGGTAATCAAGCCGCAAACAACATCTCTGGGGCCAATCCCGGTCTTTACTTTCTTGCCGCTGAGGATGTCTTTCGCATTTCCGAGGATCCCGCCTACGCTGATATATCCATCGGCGTCTCTTTGTTTGAAATTTACGGTGGGAAACTACTGGATTTGTTGAATGCTCGTAATCCTGTTAGATGCCTCGAGGATAGGAAGGGCAAGGTTTGTTTTCCAGGGTTGAGTGAGCACCCTGGTGAGTTATCATGATTTTTTTCAGTGACCTTGCCATATTCCTCAAGTGCCTTGCATTTCTTACATGCCACAATGCACATTTTGATTCATTTGTTGTTTTGCAGTGAACAGTGCGGAGGAGTTGATGGATATCATTGATGCCGGTGCCCTGAACCGCTCGACTGGTACCACATCAGCGAATGCTGACTCGTCGAGATCGCATGCTGTGTTACAGCTCAGTCTCCGGAAAGATGTTGGGAGAGCTAAAAACAAGGAGCATGGTAAGACGCTTGATGCAGTAAATGTCTTTTTCATCACATTCGCAAGCTAATGTGATGTATTATACTTGGCGGTTCTATTTTAGGACGACTCACATTCATTGATTTGGCTGGAAGCGAACGTGGCGCGGATACATCAAAGGCAAGTCGCACCACGCGAATGGAAGGGGCAGAAATTAACACTTCTTTACTTGCATTGAAAGAGGTCATTCGTGCTCTTGCTACGGGGGACTCTTTGAAGCGCATCCCATTCAGGTGAGAGTCACAATGCAATGATTTGCACACCTATGCATGAAACTCTAACCATATTTCTTTCTGACCCATCAAATCATCAATTTACCACATCATCATTGCTTTTGATTTTCAGAGGTAGCAAGCTGACGCAGGTCCTGAAGGAGAGTTTCGTGGGGAAGAATTCGCGCACGGTGATGGTGTCCTGCGTTGCTCCCAATATGAAGAACTGTGATCATACCTTGAATACACTCCGCTATGCAGACAGAGTCAAAGAGCGCGATCCTCAAACTGGGAAACTCTCGGCGTCTGTCGCAGCCAGCTCAAAAATCAAGAGGGATCAAGCGGATCATATACTGAAAGTGAAGTTGCCGCCTCGTCCCCTCACTGCACCGCCTGCAAGCTTTCGCATTGACAGAGATGACGAGTCAGACGATGATGATATTCCACCTCCGCCCTCGAATGAGGAGTTGCTTCTTCAATCGCTTGACGAAGTCACATTTGTGGAGGAAGAAGAATACAATGCCCATGTAGCTGAAACGTCAGAGCATTTGGAGTTTGACTATGACAAACTTGTAGATTCAGATGAGAATGATTCGCTGGAAGAAGCCCTGAAATCAAACGATAACCTATCTGTTCAGCATTACGAATCGTCACCAAAACCGCAAACATCTAAAGACAACCCAGCAACTCAGTCATTGATCGCAACACACAAGGTAAGACCCGCAACCTCATTTATTACACACTTCTTTCCTATCATTAGCTAATTCATATTGTTATTTTCTAGTCTGTCATGTCACAAATGCTACAAATGTTACAAATGGAGATGACTTTGGTTAATGACACGGATGCTAATAGAGACAACATTGACGAGTACCTGAAAGAGCTCGAATATTTATCTGATAAACAGGTGTCGTTGCTCTCTACATTGAGAGAGTCGCTTTCGAAATATAATGCCTCGAGAAGCACAACCACTCTGTCGAATGATACTGTGGATTACGATGATTCGTTTGATCTTAGAGATTAAATGTGTCTATCCAATTTTTGTTCATATCATTGATGTTAATTAAAATAATGTCTGCCATCCTATGTTATCAACTAAACTATTACAACCGACGGGGGTCACTGGCTTTCCTGTGCTGACCTCCCTCCCAATGTCCAATCTCCCTTCTCAGGCACTACCACCGCCATACCATACCAACAATATTGTTTCTAGTTGTAGAGATCATCTTCTTCCATGTTTTCATCTTGAGATGCCCCACTTTCTATTTCGATCTGTGGAGGAAAAGCAAAGTTTATCAGTGGCCCGCTCCCATAAAGAGCTCCTCGGCCTTGGAGAGATTTGGCAAACGCGGCATACTGAGCCAAATCCCTATCGCTCACACTCTTTCTCGCAGAGCGTACGCTCTCCTCAAAGTGTCTGGGCAATAATTCTGGCAAAAAATCATCAATCTCTTCCTCTAGGCATTCACTGCACTGGGTTGCGTCATGAGCAATGTCTTCCCTGATTGCAAGTTTACATGCCGTTTGGCATATCTCAGTAAGATCTGCTCCGCTGAACTTATCTGTCTTTGCTGCCAAGTACGCCAAATCAATTTCCTTGGAGAGAGGAGACTTGCGGAGAGTGGCGCTCAAGATTGCAACGCGAGATTCATAATCGGGCATGGGAATCTTGGGAGATGTTAGATTTGATTTGCTTCAGACATAGATAACGATGGAATGTTCGAGCTGACAAATGATTACTTACGTAGATCAGTTGGTCCAATCGCCCCGGGCGAATCAGCCTGTTGCCACAGAAATAAGGGCCAAGAATCCAAATGTCAATTAGGCAGAACTTGTGAAGGTGACATAAGAACAAGAACACCAACTACTATTATGGCAGTAGCTATTTAATAGTCTGCCTCCACTTTTACTCACGCAGTGTCAAGTATATCAGGACGGTTCGTCGCACCAATGACAAACACATTCTTCTTCTCTGAAAATCCATCCATCTTGAACAGAAAAAGATGCAAACAGTGATTAAAGTAGAAAATCGTACAAGTCAACAAGCATTGTATTGCACCATGCACTCACCTCCGTTAATAGCTGGTTCATGATGCGATCGGCGGCTCCTCCGCCGTCCCATGCACGGCCGCCTCGTTTTTGGGCAATGGAATCCAACTCATCAAAGAATAGTATACAAGGCGCTGCCTGTCTTGCCTTGTCAAAAATATGACGAACATTTTCTTCCGATTGTCCAAACCACTTGGTCAAAAGCTCTGGACCTTTCACTGAAATGAAATTCACCTGACATTCATGGGCTATTGCCTTCGCCAACATAGTCTTACCTGTAAAATATGGAGAAGGAAAGAGAGAGGGTCAAGTCCTGGACTTTCAGCTGGATGATCAATTTTCCTTCACCATCCGCTCAATTTCTTACCGCATCCGGGCGGGCCGTAGAATAATACTCCTCTACTTGGTGACATACCAAACTTCTCAAACTTGTCAGCATAGTCCACAGGATATCTCACCATCTCTTGTAGACTAGACTTTGTTTCTTCCAACCCCTGGAGTTTAGAAAGAGGGATTGAATATTCAGTATGTGGATCTCAACAATAGATATCACACAATAATATAATTTTGTTTCTTACGCCAATGTCTGTCCAGCTGACATCAGGGATTTCTATATGAGATTCTCGAAGGCTGCTGGGTTGGTGCCCTTTGCCCATAGCAAGTAGGAAGTGATCTTGTGTAACCGCTAGCGAATCGAGGATTTCAACATCGATCGAGTCAGCCTCAACATCAATCAAATCTTGAACAAAAAAGGACACCACAAAATGATTAGAGTAGAAAATCACACAGTCAACAAGCATTGCATTGCACTATGTGCTCACCCATCTTCTCTCTTATGCATTGCATAGCAGCTTCCATGCATAGCTCTGCCAAGTCGGCACCGACAAATCCGTGCGTTTCGCGAGCCAAAGAATCCAGCTTTACCGAAGAATCCAGCTTCATTGAACGCGTATGAATATTCAAGATTTCCAACCGGCCCATGGGATCGGGAACCCCCAGGTCAATTTCTCTATCAAATCTCCCGAAACGTCGTAATGATAAGTCGATTGCGTTTGGTCTGTTTGTGGCGGCAAGCACAAGCACTGTTTTAGAGCTTGAATAACTGAACCCATCCATTAGTGTTAGTAGCTGACTGACCACACGGCGTTCGACTTCTCCATTAATCTTCTCTCTTTTAGGCGCAATGCAGTCTGTAATGTTGAATCCAATAACTTAGTTAATGACAGGTATAATAGTATTTGATAAATAGGGTTGCAGGCCTCACCAATTTCGTCAATAAAAATAATCGCTGGAGCGTTTTTTGTAGCTTCCTCGAATGCCTTTCTCAAATTTGACTCGCTTTCTCCTGACCCTTTGCTCATAATCTCCGGACCGTTAATGAGGTAAAAGAAGGCACCAGTTTCATTAGCGATTGCTCTCGCGATAAGGGTCTTACCCGAACCTGGAGGTCCGTAGACTGGCATTTGTCATGATAGATGTGAGTAAACCCAGAAACAATTGAGGTGTCATCATTCAATATATGCGAATTTACTTACGGAGTACCCCGTGTGGTGGGCGTACACCAAGGTGTTGGAATAGCTTAGGATGACGAAGAGGCAGCTCAACGACCTCACGTATTTGTACCATTTGGGCACTGAGGCCACCGACATCGTCATATCCGACGTCGTCTTCTTCAACATCTCTAACCAGTGAATCTCCTTCAGAGTGTATCACTGTATCTTGAGCAACGATGCAGTAGGGTGCTGGATCACATTCCACGACTTTGAATTCAACAGTGTTCATAGCTCGCCGAACAGTGAAATAATCACCTTCACAAGATTGGAAATCCAGAAATAGATTAGAGACCCTCCAAGTAATAACATATTCATATTATTATAATTGCATTTTTGGAATCACCTTTCTTGACTGGCCGGTATGCCTCTAAGAAATACGGTTTCAAAAAGACTTCAAAAATGTTGCCACTGATCCCTTCTAATGTATCTTGCATTGGGAGTATGTGGACTCGCTCCCCAAAGGGAACATCGACGCCTCCTGAAACTCTAATTGTATCTCCCAGTCTCACTCGTAGATTTTTGCGAAGCACCTTGTTCATCTTTACCTTTGACGTGTCACATGTTTCATCAGGTAGAACTGCGATTGTAACAACACGGAAACAATGATGTAAGAGAACTAGAATCCAATTTCAAGGAAAATTTACATACAAGTAAAAGAAATCAATTACCAATAGCGATAGCAGTGTGATGGAGTTTTCCCCGAAGAAGAACAATATCACCTCTGAATAGCTGCAATTCAGATAACTGTACTGGATGGAGTGTGATTATGGAATTGTCACTCAGAGTTGTTGGCTGGTCCACTACCAATCTATGGCTCTTCTTTTTTGCTGGGTTGAAATGATCAGGAGTGATGGGTTTGGGTTTGTTCCTTGACTTTTTGTTTATATCTTTGAAGGTTGCATCCTTGCTCTGTCCACAACTTCGCTTCAGCGGACGGAGCTCCTCAGATTCAACATCGTTTTCTTCGGAAATAGCGGATACAGTGCTCGAACTTCTCCGATTCATTTGCAAAATATTAATTAGTGTGACCTTGCTAAGTTTTGTTAAGTTGTTGTTGTTGTTGTTGTTGTTGCAGTTGCTTTTACTGTTGCAGTTTTGTTTGGAAAATAATGCGAAAGATGTCTTCTTTGTGTGTTGTTCGTTGATAGAAGCGAGCGCAACAAATTATTAGTGTTCTCATCTCTTGAAGAGAGATGTCAGCGATTTTTTGCCACCACGCAATACTTTTACTAGACGACACCGTACCAAGAAATCGGCCAAGCGAGAACCTGCGAGAGAACCTTATCCATCACCTGAATCACTGGGCCATTAACCCCTGACTGGGCCTCTCTCTAGAACCCAACCACTGGCTGAACGAACGTTCAGTTGCAGATGACTCCCAGCGTCTCCAGTTCCCAGTACGAGTTTAATCCCTTATTTGGCCCGTGAGAGGCCTAAAGGTAGGTAATACGTAGGAATTAGTACTCTAAAATGAAAAAAATATTGCCCCCTGGCCAAATTAGGGATGGTGATTTCCGCGACACCCCGACCATGGGATCCGCTGCCGATACAGCCGCCAAATAAGCCACCCCCACCAAAGTGAGGGCGCCAATCCCTTCTATAGTGTCTGGTTGGGGTTGCATTTCATTTCTATGTAATGATTCCATCAACAGAGGTCACAGGAATGATCTCGCCAACACGCATGAAAGTGTGACTTTTTGAATGTAGATAAAATCATCCGCAAAGCTTGGCATATTGGCCATTGCATCCATATTAATATGGTTGCAAGTAAACTATCACTTGTGTAATATCTTCTTGTTGGCGAATACGTTCAGGGGATCTATTATTTGAACCGAGTACGGCTGTGTATTAATTTATAGGCATTATTATATCAGAGATGTGAACATGAAAATTGATTTAGATTAATATCAATTCGTATCTGCGATGCTTAATTCAATGGCTTTGTTTATTCCAATGCGTTCTCTTCGCGATTGCAATTGCGGTCGCGCTATTGCGTGGGACGTTGTTGCCATGTCGTTAGTTGGCATGATGTTGGCAGCATACCATTACAGTTTGATCATGTTGATTGTTGTGTATTCTTGCTATTATTTCCATGCTGATGTTGCTGTCGAGGTCGCTTTTGCGTGTAGCTGTTAGCTGCTACTGTCACTGGCGGCGAGGAAGCGGCAGTAGAAGTTGTGGAGGTCGATGGGTATGTCCCTCCAATCCTCAGCGTCTTCGTTGGATTCGACACACCCATAGTTTGGTGACTCCTCCTCGGCGGCCACACGCGTCACGCCCGAGGTAGAGTGAGAACCAATGGTCTGGTGGTGTCTGTGGCGGACTTGAGGATACACCCGTTCGGAAAGCCCTTGCCAGACATGTTGGGAGTGGTGTTTGGTCAATTCGACCCGGTGTATCGGAAGAGAATTGATGGAATGGTGGTATTAACGCTGCGTCGATGAAGCGAGTTGTGCCTTTTTTGACGCGTGGTCTGACTTTGGCGGCAATACACGGTAACAAAACTCAATGGTACGGTAGGACTACCACATATCAAAATGATTGGAAAGGAGTGAATATTCTTCTGATGTATGGTGTCATTGGCCAGAAGACTCGGGTTTAAAAGTTATTATGGATTCTCTGAACTAGGCCTTATGTAGCACAAAGAGCGTTAATTTGAGGGGGTGGCCAAATAAGGGATTAAACTCGTACAGCTTCTTGGTTGGATGGTACGATACCAACCATAGGATACCATCTTGACCTGATCTTGACACAAGTATTGAAGCCAAAGATACAACAGATGTCCAAGTACTGAGTTCCTAACTGCAGCGGTGATCTTTTTCACCGAGGTCTCGCAGCTAGCGCGAGCCCACAGCCCGCCATAATATTATCAATTATCAATTCGTACTCCCCTCTGTATTGGTATTGCTATTGCATAAGCAAGATAAGAGCAAGTCACTGCTTGCGTAGATACCTAAAAGTAAGCCACGCGCAGCAACACATATTATATTATGAACAACCGATGCAACGGCCAACGGCGCAGCACTGTGGTAGCAGTGCTAGGTATGATCGGTGCGGTGGCGTTGTCAGTGGCCGCCGGTGACCAAAGCAGAACCTCCAGACTCCCCACCGTCCATTCTCTCTTCCAAGGGACGGAGGCAAACTGGCTTCGGATGGGAGCGAAAAACAACTCTAAGAAATCTCCAACAACAAAGCTAGACGTTGGTGGTGCAGCTTTCTCCACCACCAAAAGGATTTCAGACACAAAAACTGACACACTTCTCGTTGCCAAGGGACAGTCATATCTTTCCTATTTCTACCTTGGCGTTTGCTCTTCGGTATTGTACCTTGCCCCAGGAGCAGCTATAAACGGTGTCCGATTCCAGAAACAAATCACCACAACCACAACCCCAATCGCTCTTGAAATATATTACCACAAACCAGCACGTGCTGTAGACCTCCAATGGGCCACAAAGAAATTTATTGAAGCGAATTTACCAAACAATAGTGCAATTACAGACCTCCCTCAGAACATGCAGCGGCAGCTATCAAAATTCAATGCTCTTTATAGAAACATAAAAGTTGGTGATCGTTATTCATTGGAGTATATCCCCCAAATAGGAATGCGATTGCTTTTGAATGATCAGGTTTTGGGTACTGTTGGGATGAATATGCCAGTAAAGCAACAGCAAGAGCTTGCACGATTAATATACAGCGTTTGGTTTGGAGAGGAAGCTCCATTTTCCGAGTTGATGAAGAAGGAGTTGCTGACTCCTATATAACCGCAGATGGAGATTTCCTCTCTTGTATTGAATGGTGGTGCACAGCCTAAACCATCAATGGAGAAAGTACCTGGTCCCATCACTTATAGATTGGAAGTGTTAGCGAGCAAAAGTATCATCAAATTTGTTCAATACATCAATAACAGAAGAAGAGAGGAAAATGTTTAAATCATGGGGAATACTTGACTCTGAAAGAAGAGTCTGCTTCATGTTTCACTCCTCTTTCAGTAGGTACAATAATAGTAGAACATTCACAAATCACCAACTCACAAGCCCAGCACAACGAATCTACCTCTGATGCTTCTTCCAACTCGTGAGTGTATTATTTGCTGACTCATCGATGATCTTCACATTCAACTCATGTTCTACCATTGCAAGTATGAATATAAGACTCCTAGAGATTGCTTTCATCATTGCGAAGAGGGGTTTATATGCTTGGAATGATGACTCTCAAATCCTAAGAGACTTGTCCTCCTGCCTACCACCTCCTATATATTATGGCAGTACACCTCTAATGGGTAAGCATAAGTTTTATTCGGTTGGTTCTTGGCTTGGATAAGTAAAAATCATGGTCAAGAGTGTTCTTTAGAGGTTGTGTATGTGAGTTGGCGTCCCAAACTGTTCGAAAGGACAAAATACCCTTTTGTCAACATCTGATACAATTACAACAGTGCACTTGCTCGCGTTTGACTGCCGAGTAGCTGGATATGATAGCTCTCTTTTCATCCAACTCTATCTTGGCGCGGCCACGGCCAAATACACTTCTTCAATGGAACCCATCGACAATAAATACTAAATTTCTGAATACTCTGGATTGTGAACAGACCAAGAAGTGCCCCATATCCCGAGCAAAAAAGGGTGCATCACATAGCAAGGACATCATGTAGTATATACACGAGCACTCGATATCATGAATTTGCTCATGTGAAGAAGTTGCTGAGCCATAATTGAAAAGTAAACGATGAAGCCATACGACATTACGACAGGTAGCTGGACACTGAACACTGAAAGAAATAATTATGATCCCTACTTCAATGCCATAAACTTAATAATAGTTCACTTAATCATCTTCGTCGTCGTTTTCTTCATACCACTTGTCAACTTTCTTCATCAACTTTATGATTCGTTCACTAAACTTGTCCATGTGATCTTGCGGGATGAAATCAGCGTTGATCTCCACTGTTGCCAACATGTTGTTATCAAACTCCGTACCCTTCATCATCCACTTCAACTGGGATTGTCCAAGCGCAGCACGGATGGTGGGACGAATGTCACAAAACTGTCTGGACATCCAGTTAAGATAGCAAGGTTCATCATCGTCAGTGTTGATAGGGTACTGGTGATACACTAACATTCCGGCTTCGACGTCGTAAATTTGATGTATGCGCGCTAGATAATTTCCATTATTCCATGATAAGATCGCTGTGGTGTGGCCAATGTTATTTTCAATCTCTGACGAATCCATCAAGAACGTGTCTTTAAGTCGTGGATTCTCTTGGACATAGTCCACCATCCACTTCTCCCCCAAAAATAGTAGTTCTGGCCGCCATGTTTCGGATGGAACGGATAAGATTGAAGGTGAAGGCGATGTACGCGGGCCAAATACCCCAGATCCTACAATCCAGAGAGGATGGATGGGTTTGTCTTGTTGGAGCCTTGATTCTGACAGACGCAGTGGCGTAGATTCGCAGTAATCAAGAAGGGCACACCATTCGGACACTGGTTGCATGTACCCACTATTGGAAAGCTCGTCGATGGCATTGATGGCATCGTCAGACCGGTTCTTCAAAATATGTTTCATACTATCAGGCGCGTTAATCGAATCGAGAAAAGCTCCACATCGTCGAGCGAGGCAACGCACCATATCTTTTGATGTTGTCACGAGATCGTCGTGATGTCCATCGTCACTGCCCTCTCGTATCGCTTTGCTTGCGGCTGCCGCCAGAATGTAGGATGAGAGCTCTTTACCAGTCCAATAGCTACCAATTCTAGTGAATATATCGGTGGGGAACTCATGGTCGTAGAGGCTGGTGGCGGTGAGAATTGGTAGGGTGTCGTTGGCTTTGCGCTTGTGGCTCATGGTGGCGTTTTCGGCGTTTTGTTGTTGTTGTTTGTGCCTGTTGTTGTTGTGTCTTCTCGTGCTGGCACGATATCTTCTTTGGCGATAAAAAATGGATTTGATTCAGTTTGATTCGCTGATTCGCAGTCTGATTCGCGTGCGCAGCACGCCTTAGCCCGGAGGAAACGAGGGGGCGCCTCTACAATTCGACGTCTGGAGTGTGACGGATCTAGCGATAACACATCAAACTGAGGAATACGTAGAATATCGCTTAAATTAGCTGATATTTTTGATGGC
>JAZGVS010001166.1:0-10546 GCA_037356235.1 Bacterosira constricta
AAAGAGTTCGCGCAAAAATCTAATCTCTAGTAACAAATCAAGAGTGCCTAAGGCACGCGTGCCTAATAACAGAATTCCCGCCTTTCTTTTAACCCTTTCGTGCCGCGAGCCAGCCCAACCTTTTGGCGACGAATCACCATCTCCGCTCCGCTCCGCCCTATTGCCTACGATACGATACCACCGCTATCTCTAACGCTAAATAACCGCTAGCTACGATACCTAGAATAGAGCTGCGCGCCGCCGAGAGCGAAGAGCCGAGCGCGAGAGCGCAATAATATGAAACATCGTTCCACTCTACCTATTGAAATGAAAGCAGGATTGGAAGTGAGAGAACAAACGAAATCGCTCATCATAGCTTTACATTAGGACACTCAAACGCGTCGTCATCTAATGAAAATGAGCCCACGCACATCAACGCTAACGCTGGTGTCCATCTACGCAATTGTCGCTACCATTGCGCTCTCCCATCGTTTCGTTCGTGACATTTCATTGCAGCTCCAACAGACGAATCGAATTGATGAGGTTGCCTATTATGAAAAACACTTTCTTCCTACATCTCGGCATCATAATGCGAGTTTGCCATCCTCTCGAGCATCATCGGCAGTCGTAGATTTAAGTGATAATCGGCATTCAATGCCGACATTTCCTATCAAGACGCACATTATAACGCAAGGCAAACCGCGCACCGCTACGACATTGCTATTCAACATGGTGGGCGTTAGTTATTTCCTCCACCTCGTCGAAAATGACCCTGAGAAAATTCCTGACGTGGAATTGAGCTATTGGCAACGACCCAAGGGATACAAGATCTTACGAGCGACAAAGACGCCAATGATTGCCAAGGCTCATATTCCTTTGGATAATTTCCTCTGCAATAACACTGTCGTTTTCGTAGCCGCTTCGGATAAGAAGGAAGCAGCGTCCATGAGAAGAAGTTTGGAGAGGGAAGGGCATACTATTGCATTTGTTCAAGATATGGAGACACTGAAAGAAAGGGGAGTTGCGGGCTTGGTGAAAGAATATGTCGTGGGGTATGGTTTATCGGAGAAAAACGGAGCCAATCTAAATGAGTACTTTTCCAATTGGGAGATACTGCGTCAATGCTGTGGTCAACAAATGTCAGCGAGATGGCGAAATGATATGATGCCAGAGAAGTACAAAACTAGCAAATTCACAAGCCACCCAACTTGCGCTGGCTATGATATTGATGGGATAGAGCAAGCCTTTATGAAAACGGAATTGTACTCTTTGATTGAGAAGCATCCCAGTGTCCAACCATTGAACAAGCCATCATTGAACGATGGAAAATTGAATGGTACATACTGCTCTTCCTACAATTATTTGGTGCGAACACAAGGATTGAGCATATGGGGACAACCAGGAGGAAGGCCTAAACGAAGCAAACTAGACTCTGCCATCAAGGACCAAATGTCAAAGGGAAGAAAAGAGGGTTTGAAGCCAGAAGAGGCTGATTCTCTCTTTCCATCAACGAATGATAAGCTTGCTGTGCGTTTGAGAATCATGTGGAAACGGCCAGAGGAAGAGAAGAAGGCATGGCTGAAAGCAGTCTTGGCTGCACGACCTCCAGGTGGGAGAACCTATAGTGAGTATGGAATTGAAACGGACCCATCTGCTGATACGGGCGATGGGAGTAAAAACATCAATGATGAAATACTAGGAGAAGATTATGAATCCGTGGACTCTACTGTGAGTATACATGAAGAAGAATCAGGTGACGACAGTGAAGGTATCATTTCATTAGAGGGCGCAAGTAAGAATGACGCCGAAAGAGCCTCGCATGCAATATTTCTTATATCATTTGGGAAAGAAGCAGCGGAGAGTACACTTGTTGAGAGATGTATTCTATCACTCCGTCGGAGAGGAGCATGGGGTGGATACATTGTTGTGCTTACCGACGCTCCGCCGGAGCGATACCAAAATGAATGGGATGACAATGTGATCGTCATGCATCCACGTGAAGAGCACTTGAATGCAGCTAATGGGACACATTTGAAATTCACAAAAGACAACACATCACTGAAGGTGAGTTTATTTAAGGCAGTCGACCGAAGACATTCTACTATTTTATTTTTGGAATGAACTTATTTCAACTCATCAACGAATGTGTTGGTTAACACATCACTGAAGCCCAAGCGCTTCAAGACATTCATTATAGATTACATGGATATTGACAAGAGGCTTGATTCAGTCGAATTGATCTATTATCTTGATATTGACATTATGGCCGGAGATGCAATGGGCGACCTCTTTAGTGAAATAGAAAACAAGTATGAGGTTTCACGTGAAGAGAGAAGTGGAGGGATGTCAAAATTGTACTTTTTCACACCCCTATCGAAGGAGTGGCCGTTACAAGGAGGAACTTTCATTGTAGAGCGAAGATCATCGAGACACTGCCTTGAACTGTGGCGAAGAGAAATTGATGATATGACATTGTCGGGTAGAGGGAGAGATCAAGATGGATTGCGCACGATATATGAACGAATTCAATCGGGAGTAGAATCTCAGTGTGAGTTGGTCAAGATGAAAAATGGAAATCTCATTTCGTTTCCAACTCCGAGGACATTTGAGAAATTAATCCATCAAAGCACCTATCCTAGTTTGATACACATCAGCAACTCTGTCTTTGCAAAATGGATAGATAAAGATTTGCAGAACAAGTACATTCATGAGGTGCTACAGCTCTCTGACAAAGAGAAAGGGAAGTATGGAAAGGCAATTGTGCATGCAAAAAAATCTGACATGTAGGTAAATTCAGAGGTTCATGGTAAATTAATATCAAATAATACATACTATTGTGTTTCGCAAGTGGTACAAAGTTTGGATTGCTAGAGATGTGGATAGAGATGCATTGTCATCTTTGAGAAGCCATGCTCGCTGTTTGCAAGTGGCACCACGATTGTATGTGTGAGGATTTGAAAGGTTTACTATTTACTGTAGCAGTGAAGACCACGTGATTTAAGGCAGTCGACCGAAGACATTCTACTCTTTTATTTTTGGAATGAACTTATTTCAACTCATCAACGAATGTGTTAGTTGATAGCCAGGGTGCATAGATAATCTGGCTATTACCGATAATTATTCAGCAACAATAGCCCCCCCCCCAGCTGTGCTCACAGTTTTAATTAAGTTGAAAACTTACAGCCGCAGCATACTCCACAGAGCAATTGTGATTTAATTTGAGACAGTGTTCCTTCTTTTACTGGGAATGGCAATAATTTCTCTCATTTTCATAACTCAGTCCTGCTCTCGGGACTGTCTATTAATTTCTCGCATACTTGACACGCTATCGTACATAAAAGGATAGGCGTGATATTTAATGAGATTGAAGATGCAACTCTACAAGAAAGAAAGAAAGAAATAGAAAATAGTGTTCTTCGTCGATGATAGTTCACTTACCTAGCATACAATCACTGGGTGAAGAAGAATATGAAAGCATGATGCATAAGCATTCATAGAGGTGAACACAAAAATACATCTCGATTTCTCTTTCACTCACCCGTCCATATACCCCTGTGTTCATTTATATTCGCCCGTTTTTCAAGATTCAGCTATGATGGGAGTTCAATAAAGCAAAACATTAATGGAAGGCATTCGCTTACCGGATTTTTCATGCATTCCCCTATCGATGCCCAGAATATACACTTATCATGTTTATTTATACTGCCCATAATATATTATGTCCATCAAATCAAGAGATTGTAAACGAGTGAGATAGTAATAAGACTACAGTATACGCAATGAGATGCAGATACCAACAGCCAAAATAGCACGCACCATCTCTCCTTCAAGATTTCTACGTGCTCATAGGCTGATATCCATTTCTTCAAATAATTTTCCATGGACTTTGCAACTCCCTTCATCCTTATGTTCTCCTCTCCACTCCCCTCGATTATTTGTGGAATGCCGAAATTTTGTAAATAGTATTGTGTCGTTTTACGTGCCCTTTTCCTGGCCTCCATGGGGTCGTCTGTACAAAAGAAGTTATTCTCTTTAGTTTCGACACATGTTTTGCTGGCATCTTTTTTTCTCGATGGTGGTGTAATGAAGAAGTTTTGGATGATCTGGTGCATTGCTAAGAACGTGATGGCGAATGTGATGAATAGTTTCTTGACGTCATTATGCGGACGTACGGCTACCCTCATGGTTGTGTCAGGTGCAGCCGGGTTATCGTTATCGAGTCCTGATGTGGTTTGTTCCCTAGATCTGAATTGGGCCGATGATCGCATTCGTTGCATTCCTCGTGAGACTGCTAGAAGCGCTTCTAGTAGTACCATTCTATTTGCATGCACGCCGCCACCTTTCGCCTCCCTAGATCTCTCCCCCTCGTTCAACTTCGTGGTACTCCTTGCCTCTTTCTGCTTGCCTGCCTAGACTAGACTCCTATGGATTATTATTGTGGCGCAACATACAGCGGGAGCAAATAAAAAGTTGTTGTTGGCCCGCGCGCCGCCTGCCGCCGCCAAGTCCTACTGAGTTCCCACGTGTTTTGTAGACAGTGGTGATACAGCCGTTGCCAAAATTCAAAATACAAGCGCCAACCCGCTAGCTCGCTGCCCCCCCAACCAACTCTATGGTACAAATTAAGAACTAACAAAATCTCCCAAATGCCCCCTAAAATAAAGCGAGCAGCCCCGCTGCCCGTTGCATACGCACAACCCATCACTTCGTGATCTTTCGTGATGTTTGTCTGATGTTTGTCCTCAGATTTCAGATTTCGCCTCACAAAATCTAAGAAGAGCACCATGGCGCAACACTTCTGTTACTCCTCGGGGAAAAGAGGAACCTACGGCGCTATTTACACTATAGCAACCATGATTGCTATGATCTCCAAGTCTAGCATTCTATTGCGGTCCTCGTCTCCTTCTTTAGTGTCTGCATTTTCGCCAAATAATAATGTCGCTGCTCGACCATTCGCCAGATTTTCATCCACACGCACACAGCTGTCAGCCACCACTCTCACCTTTGGCCCTTCCGCAGACATCCGCGACAAGGCAACATCCACCATCTTAATAGGCCGCCAGTCCACTCTCAAAACCCTCATCGACAGAACAGACGCGTACGTCTCTCTCTTTGGCTTTCGTCCTCATCCTGATATTCTCTCTTCAATGCACGAATCTCTGCATGGCAATGCAGCCTCCACAAGCCATGTCATTGTGCCAACGGTTGGTCCTGCGGCACCGCGACCTCCTCATCGAATGAGTTTGGTAAGTGTCAAAAATAAGGTGACAAGGAACAATCATCCATTGAGTTTACACGCCATGTCGGATCTCGTGAAATCGTCTTGTCCAAGCAAGGGAACTGTTCATATTATGATTTGTGTAGAGGATGAATTTCCCGTAGCTCCGGTTGCGGCGGCGCTCGCGAAAGCTTTCCCAATTTTCACCAAGAAGACGAGTAAAAATTGCAAAAATAAATCGAACAAAGATGGAGACAGCGAAGAGAAAGATGAAAGGTTGGTTCATTTCACATTTCTGGATAGCCAAGGTAGAGTTGTGAAGAACGATTTGGAGATGCAAGCTGCCAAAGCTGCAGCAGAAGGCGTTCGACTTGCTTGTCGATTGGTTGACACCCACCCGGAGGAACTCACCACTACAGCCTTTGCGCAAGAATGCCGAACTCTGTTTGAGAACGATGAAACTGTCACGATGGAAGAAATTGTTGGAGAAGAATTGAAAGAAAAGGGTTATGGTGGTATTTATAACGTTGGTATGTATGTGATATTTACTGATTCTTTTGCGTGGGTTTGATTATTGCCGTGTATCTGATCAACTCCACCATCTATATCATGGTAGGTAAAGGGGCAACTGAGCCGCCTCGATTGGTCATTTTGACTTACAATCCGCCGAAAGATGTCCTAACTGATGAAAACAAAGATGCATCGTCAATTACACTTGTGGGGAAGGGAATCGTATATGATACTGGTGGCCTTGCAATCAAATCTAGGGTCGGAATGTGTGGTATGAAACACGACATGGGAGGAAGTGCTGGAGTTCTTGGAGGCTTTGTGGCTGCTGTCACACTGAGAACGCCACGCAAGATTCGTCTCTTGCTGTGCCTGGTAAGTTGATACGTTACAGTCAGAATTGGGTGATGATGCATTCAAATTCATCTCTCGCTCAGTCTTTTGCTCACGTTCCATCAATCATCTGCAATGTATTATATGTAGGCCGAAAATGCCATTGGTCCTGAGGCAGTCCGAAATGATGGTAAGATGATGCATCAATCAAAATTATACAGCATTTTCAAGTCGATTGTTGTGCTCACACCTTTTGCTCTGGTGAATTTCCGTCTACCTCGCAATACCTAAGATATTATCACTCAATATTCAGGAAAAACTGTAAGAACTTGAGTTCGATGCTTCGTCTGATTCATTTTTCTAAGATTAGCAACTAACACCATGAATTTCCTGCCACAAATTCAATCAGGTTGAAATAAACAACAGCGATGCCGAAGGAAGAGTTGTCCTATCTGATGCAGTGGCACATGCCACAAAGCACTACGATGATTGTGACCTAGTTGTTGACAGTAAGATGATGTATCAATCACACAGCATTTTTCAACTGGATTTTTTGCTCACACCTTTTGATCTTGGTGCATTTCTATCTACCATCTCATCATTAAGTGGCGACATTGACAGGAGCGCAGCTGGTTGCTACCGGAAAGATGCACGCGGGAATATTAGCCAATACAGAGGAGCTTGAACAGAGGGCAGTTAAAGCAGGACTCGCTTCTGGAGATTTGTGTTATCCATTGTTGTACGCCCCAGAACTGCTGAAGAAAGAGTTCAATTCTAAGGTGAGACGTTCAAAAATTTTCTTCAATTATTATTTTATTGTATTTACCTGATTTACCCACAAATAATGTTCTACTGAAGGTTGCCGACATGAAAAATAGTGTCAAAGACCGTGGAAATGCACAATGCTCATGCGCTGGGCACTTTATTGAAAGTCATATTGATCCTTCATATGAAGGGGGGTGGCTGCATGTTGACATGGCTGGTCCCGGTACAAAGGCTGAACGGGGAACGGGTTATGGAGTGGGTTTGGTTTTGTCACTTGTTGGTAGCCCTGGTTTTGATAACCGCTCTTGAAGTTAGGTATGCTTTGGGTGATGACAATCCTCAATTTGGACGTGCAATGATTGCAAACAAAATTGCTGCAGGTTCCCTCATCTCATTGATTTAATGTGTGTAAATAATAATGGCACACAAAGCATGGAATAGGCTTAAGATCTCGCACCAACCACTTCTACCTTCTATTTATTCCATGGCATGGTACTGATTGATATCAAAAATGAACCCTTAGATTCAACAGAAACTATTATGTTGACTCATCCCAATCAATCCCTCAGTGTCATCATAATATCAGACCAAAGCGAAGGTGGCACGACTGGGCACGATGCACTTACTGCGCTGGGCCTCGGCACACAAAATAAAGCGAGCAACTCATGTCTGCGAAGACAGCAGGCGAGAGAGAAGTACTGTAATATCTACGTAGGATTTGGTACCAAACCTGACCAAACACGAATACCCAAAAGCCTTCTGTTCGCGGCGGCTGAGGAGCCACCAAAAAATATCGCCTCACGCCTCACATACTACGAACAAGAACAAGAAGCAAGAGAAGTCCTACCATCAGAACATAATCAAAATATTCTACCACAAACACAAACATACCGCTAAAGAGAAGCTCACACTGCTTTCCCATCGACCACATTACAGTCTAAAAATTATTTCAATGGCATCCCTCCAGGAAGACATTGCATCCAAGCTATTGCAATCCTCCGACGCGAGGATTGCCGAGGCCGCGAAGCGCGTTTTCTCGTCCACGTTGCCCGCGGCCGCCGCCAGCCTCGCAGCCCTGTCTGCGGCGTCATCATCAGCATTCACCGCCGACGCATTTGAAGAATCATCATTTCATGCATCGACATCGGGGGTGGACCAATCCGCCCTGAATATGGCATCTCCGGGACTTCCTCCTCATGGTGAAGACGAACATACCGCAAACTTCAGCGCCGAGGCTGTCGAATCTACCGCGTCAAATGACGAGGTTGCAGAGGACAAGGACGGAAGCGACAAGAAGCCATCGTCTACTGAGAGGCTTAAGCGCAGGTGAGTGTAAAAAATAGTTAGTTTATTGGTCATGCTATGCAGCCAGAGTACTGCCGGTCGGCAGTATATTTTTCACTGCCATTGCCATGGTTGCGGCAGGTTTCGCCGTTGGGCGGGTCTGCCTCGCTCGCCGCGCCGCGTCATCTTGTTCATTATTTACATACTTTTTGGAAGACACTACTCGCCTGATCCATCTGCCGTCCTGGCCTGCTGGTCCAATTTAGCCTGCTGCCTAAACTTCTACATACGTGACTGTACCATAGGTCGGTCCTAAATTAGACTGTACCTGGTGTCACGAAAATCGACGAGCGGAAATTCTGGTGTCACAAAAATGGTCCGAACAAAACTAAATACATATGGGAAAGTTCTGTCACATCAGGACAAAACATACGTTGATGTAGGAGCTTGTGTTAAGCTTGTGGCGAACGTGGAACGTTGAATGGATGGCGTGGCGTGGTGGGATCTATTTTTGTTGTTGAAGGTTGAAGGCATCTGCCGATTTTTTTACTGCATTTTGATGCCTCTTGGATTTCGCGCTTCGCGTCATTGCATCCCTTTTTCCCATATTACTTCTAACCATGACCATGTTGTCTTCTTCATCCTCTACCTGCTCTACACGCGTCTACCGCACCTCGCTCTTCAGCCGTGAGCGCAATCGAATGCACGCTCGAAAGACCCGTCAGCGCAAGAAGGAGCACATGCAAAAGCTTCAGAACCGTGCGGACGAATTGAAGATGGAGCAGATTCGTCTCAAACAGGCCATCAACGAGAAGAATACTGCCAGCATCCTCGTGGGGCTGTTCCAAAATGGAGAGGACGGCACTGAAAGTGGGGGAGCTGTTGCTGTTGACCCTGAGGTGGAGGTCTTGTTAAAAAGAGCCACCGAGGACATTCCTGATGCGTCGACAATTCCAGAGCTTCCGGCTCTTATTCTTCCTGGTCAACACAATGGGAAGCGAAAATCGTTAGACGGCGAAGGCGAGTCTGTTGAGAGAGAGTGCCTGGCAAGTCTTCTAGAGGATCCTGAGGACGGCATTGACTATGCTCTCCTTGGCAAGGATCGATCGTCGTGCTCGCCTTCAGAGCTGGATCAAATACGCCGCGAACGGAATCGTATGCATGCCAAGCGCACCAGAGACAGAAAGCGTATCTTCATGGAAGAAATGGAAGTTATGATAAAGCAGCTCGAAGATGATAATTCATTGCTACAGGCCCATGTGAATAAGTTGAATGCCAATCAACCACCCACGGAGGACAGAGCATCGATCTTATTTCCTCAAGCGATCACTCCGGAGCTGGCTTCCCAAGACACTACCAACCATCAGAAGAGCTGTGAAGGCAACGACGAGCCCCCTCAACCTAAGGGAGATTTTCTCAATCAGATTGAATCCCTTCTAGCTGCGGCAGGATCCTTCCAGAAGAAGAGTGTACAGTGTGAAATCAATGCCATCTCCTGCGCTGAATCAGATGTCACAGCATCGACTAACCGTTCAGATCACAACGGCTTTTGTGAGGAAGAAGATGATCAGAGTCACGAACTGTCAGGGTCTCAACCGAGGAAGAGACAGAGAGTTACATCGGATTTGCCAACTTCAGTTCCTAAATCGATTACGACTACGAATTATAGTCTGTGATGATGTTGTTGATCTACCATGTCATCCATAGAGTACATCCATATCATTCATCACGAAGTTCTTCACCCATATGTTGTGCCTTGAACTGGCCAAGTCTCTCCACCCACAGTCATTCCATGGAAAAGAGAAATGGTGGTGTCGTTTCCTTACGTGGATTCGATAGTATTGCTGACCACTAAACTGAAGGGATCTGTTATTTTGAAGCCCGAGACACATATCGGCTGATTTAAACTTCTGGCGATGTCTGCACAACTGTCATTAGATGTTTTAGAGAATATCTTTGTAGGAATAATTTTAACGCGTGTATTTTGTTGAGAAAATTTACTCAAGGCATGATATTTATCCTGATCTACTGACAATATTATGTTTAAGAGAGACAAGAAGTGTCTAGGTATGTTGTTGTGCTGATAGCTGGTACAATATCATTGAATTGTAAAAGAACTTTTATTATGTCTTGTAGTATGGCAGACTGGTTGGCCAACAGCATGATAGTGTTCTTAAGTTTCTCCCATATCAGGATTTGATAATGTTCCACGTAACTCTCGTGGAACAGGTGATGTACTTATAGATATGGGTTTAAGTTCCGCCAATTGCCGGACTTGGTATTACCACAGTCAAGATGACCAATTACTTTAATATAGATATAGCACTATACATTGATATTTTAAAGTGATTACTTTCACCACATAGCAGGTTCTCGCTTGCCCTGAGAAGAGAGACTCCCTTTGGATCTTTAAGCCTGTTGCGCTTCTTGGTGACGATGTTATGCTTGAGAGGCTTGACA
>JAZGVS010001167.1:0-10584 GCA_037356235.1 Bacterosira constricta
GCACGAGGTCCCAACACCTCGCCATGTTGGTAAAAGTTTTAGCCCAAGTCGGGTAGATTTTCTTGCATAATCGATCAGAATGTAGATTATCTTTTTCATTTCTACGGCGTCTGCCACATGGTAGTACGGATAGACATTGTTGTCTGCTGAGATTATTGTAGTGAAACGCTTGGATTTGGACTGATGGATTATAGTTTCACTATTTGTCTTACATAGTTCTGTTCACCTAATATTCCCGTGGTTCACCGTTTATCGTCGAGCGTTTACTTCGCATGTAGCGCAGGTGGAGGTGCTTGGTTCAAACCTTCCTCCAAGACAAGCTCCATCCTGGGTGTTCTGAAATATGGAATATTAGTATCATAATATACCAAGGCATTTTATATTTATCGAGTACAACAAAACATGACATGGTGCAATCTTTTCAATAGATCCTTTCATTGGTGACATAGTGTTCAGCTCACTTTCCGAGAATGACCAATCCGACAGAACAAACATGTATTTCCAGTCAAGACAGAGCACGATATTGTGCTAGGTTGAAACCTTTGTCCCAGACACGCTTCTGTTATGAAATATTGGTACAAATGCATTATACCTCTCAAGCATATGTTGCATCTCTCCATCTTCAAACTTGGGAACTTCACTCTTCCCTCGCAGCATACTTGAAATACCATCTAGCAGACCCAACGAGGACGGTGGAAGTGTTGCTGTCACACCCGGTTGATTGAGCGACCATAAAATCAACCTATTCAACTCAGCCGGATCGTCCTCTGGCTCATACCAAGTATGATGTATATTGCTCGTCACCACAGGGTAATCAATCATCTCTTTCCGTTTCCATTCGGGTATATGCTTGAATTTTTCTGGAACGTGGACCGCCTCTCCATTCTCGGGAGTGAGTCTTCCTCGAGCCCCCGATTTGAGTGCAATCACTCCTACATTATTCTCGATTGCCGCATCTAGTACTTGCTGTCCCACTCCTCCATAATGATATGCTGCAAAATTGATGGGGAACATGCAGGTATCGACCGCACCACTTTCAATCATTTTCACTGCCATGGGTTCCGAGTGGGCTGAGAATCCAATGGCTTTGATCTTCCCTTCCCTCTTGGCAAGTTGGAAAGTTTCCATGGCACCTCCGTCTCCTAATATCTGTTCCACATCCATTTCTGTGCTTATAGAATGGAATTGATAGAGATCCAAATGATCCGTCTGCAATGCCCTCAACGTGTTGGCCAAATCTGCGGCCGACCCAATTGCATCACGATACATTGTCTTGGCCGCCAAGAACACATGCTCTCTATAAGGTTTCAACGCCGGGCCGAGGCGTTCCTGTGCCACCCCATCTCCATACTCGGGGGCTACGTCAAAGTAGGAAATTTGGAGATCTTCCACTGCATGTCGGACGGCCTCGTTGGCGATTGATTGATCCTCCGGGTTGGGATATTGCGCCAGTGCGAAGGATGGAAATCCAAGGACGGGCAGTGTGATGTTCTGTCCATTCTTGGTGATGAATGGACGGCGTGGATAGGCATTGGGGTCCGGGACAGCATTAGAAATCGGGCTGCTCGCTATTAGTATTAGATCATCTGTTTTGCTAGTCGATAATTGATAGACCTTTATTATTTGAGCAGCGCCCATCGGCGGCGGACTGTTGTGAATGTTCGCGATGAACAGCGAGACGGCCGTCAAGAGAAGGAATGCAAACAATGCAATTGCAATGATGCTGTGGGGGTTCTCATGTTTTATGTGATGTTCTTGGTTTGTGATGCCAAGTTCTTGATTTGTGATGGTTGATTTGTTTGTATTTGTATTCTTATTCTTGCACTCATCGTTGCTTGGACTATTCGGATCATCGTCGTCGCATTTGTTAGAATCGCAGCTGCCGTAATGGTTGATTTTGGAGTTCATCGTGGTGATGGTGTTATTAGTTCGTTTTTCTACAGGTTTTTACCCTCTCGCTCCTAGCGCCTACGTAGCGTTGAGCGTTGCTGGAGGTTGCTGATAGTGCGCATATTTCGAGCGCGCACAATCTAGTTTAATTAGACAAAGCTAGTAACATCACCGTATGTAGCATCACTCTTGAGGTATTTGTGCGCGCGCGCACATACGCACTATACCAGCAAGCCTACTCGCTACATACTCGCTACATACTCGCACCCCGCTCACCGCCGTTCGCCGGCTTGAAATACTTTGGCAATGGGATTTAGCGAGTCTTTGTACTAGTTCCGACGTACATAGGTCGATTGTATGAAGTCTGAAATCAACGATTTCGCGATGATCGAAACGATGTGTGACAACAGCCAATAGCGAACACCTGAAATTTGCCCAAACTAGATGTCCCCCAGCTCTTGTCAGTTAGTGCCAATTACCAACAATACGAGAGCAGTTCATAGCAATATGTATCAATATTAGGCATCCCAAGCAGTTGTTATTGCAGGTATGCTGCGAGGGAAGAGTGAAGTTCCCAAGTTTGAAGATGGAGAGATGCAACATATGCTCGAGAGTTATTGCCTATTGCCTTTGTACCAATATTTCATAACAGAAGCGTGTCTGGGACGAAGGTTTCAACCTAGATAGCACAATACCATGCTCTGTCTTGACTGGAAATACATTTTTGTTCTCGGATTTTGGTCATTCTCGGAAAGTGAGCTGAACAATATGTCACCAATGAAAGGATCAATTGAAAAGATTGCACATGTCATGTTTTGTTGGTGGCGACTGCATTCACTTTTTATGTTTGCCTTTTCTCTTATCTACTATTTGTTTGCCAGAAAGGAAATCTGCCGGTTCACTGGGTGGATGAACTTCTCAGAGGTCGCACATCAGATTTGACTTCGTTTTTATTTATCGATATGTACACAATAATATTGTGACAGGTAAATACTGTCCATGGTCTGGCCATCTCTACCCATTGCTCTGCCAAAACAACATCAGTTCAATTTGTCCTGTCATAGACTATGTGAGAAGGAGGGACCTTTGGGCTTTGGGAGATCATTCTTCCTATAATTCAAAACGTAAATTTATATCTCTTAAGAATATTATAACAATAAAGTAGACAGGATCTAATCTATGGAGATGTCTAGACACGAGGCTCTTTTCAATTGCCGTGTTTGTGCCCTGCAAGGGATGGGGTATGTCACTGCATACCAGCGCAGCGCTCCTGCCAAAACTTCAATCCATCAACAGTCAATACAAACATCACACGCTTGAGCTGCATTCTGCGGGTACAAGTAGACTGGAGATTAGCGTTGATGTGGATCTTTAACTTGGACTCTGTGAATTATAAGTTCACTGGTTTGTTGACTTGAGATTATTCTCACTCATAGATAACTCGAGGGTGTCCCTTTGGAGGTAGTTTGGGTGGTTACTCCTTCTTTATTTGTGGGATCGAAATTAGGTGGTGCTGCCATGATATAATATCATGTACTATGTTGATGATATTGGGCGATTTAGATACTGATCCGGTTAGGTGAATGAACGACTAGAGTGCTGCCGACTATGCCTACGACTGGCAATAGATACTAGGCAGAAGAGATGAGTGCATGTACTCTGCTCTCCTCCGTTCAAAGGATCGCACTATTTTATTGTGTATCCTCGAGCCTCGGCGTGGTCGGGGCTGGGCTGGGGCTGGGTGTCGGTCGGGAGAAGGGGATCGTCGGAGCGGGGTCGGCGGCAAAATCAAATCAGATCAAATTTTCGATAATACTAATTCCTACATGAAAATGTACAGAAAGTGTACATCTAAAAAATTGCAGCAAGCTTGATCAACGCATATTATGGGTACGGTACACTTATTTGTCTTATCGTAGGCACGAACGAACACAACATACATCTCACAGATAGACGCATCCATGTCATTATTTATAGAGACCACATAATCTCACAAAACACTTTGCAACTCTATTGAGGGATTACCAACCCAAACGCAATCACCAAGAGAATCGAAGAATACAATACAGTCACCAGCATCCGCAAACCATATCGATCCCATCGCCTGTATAATAAGATCATGTACAATCGACAACCCCATCCAGATCTACCCGTCATCCTCGAAGAAGCTGGTGGCGAACAAACACCCAACTCATCCACATCCGCGGCATCCAACGGCGCCGAAACACCCATTGAAGAATTCGAAGACGACCTTGACGACGACACCTCCACGCTTGGTGGCAACTCGTACGCCTTCACATTGGACAATATAGGATTTGACGAGGAGAGTTTAATGGACAGTGTCGCGGGCAGTGTCATTGGAAGTAGTGGCGTCGACACGGCAGCGACTTCCAACAGTAGTGGTTTGGTAAACATTCACATTACGCCTCCTTCGCAAGACAGTCCGGATAGAATCTCCAAACATGAACGTAAGTTACACAGAGAGACGTGTAAAACGTTGGGTCTTCCGTTTGCTGATGATAGCTCGCCGGATAGAAGTCGTAGCGATAGTTTGGACATTAGCAGCAGCGAGTTGGGTAGCCTGAGTGTTGGCAGTTGTTCCGAATTCCTTATGGACGATAGTACTGATGAGTTGGAAAAACAAGAACGGAAACGAAAGATTGATAAACTGTGGCCATGGCCTACCGAGGCTACCAAGGAGAATGCATTGAACAACAGTAACATAACGGATGCGACGAAAGAAAGTCAGAGCAGCAGCAGCTTGATATCATTGGCCAAGATATCGAAGACCACCTCTGGTTATACTGCCAAATGGAAGGAGGCCATGGTTACATTCAATGAAAGGATAGAGTTTGTTGAATCCGCCTGGGCAAACTCCAAACAAAATGGCAACCCAAATAATAACATTGATCGAGAACACGCTAATACAAGAAGACAACAGCGATCAAGTAATGACGTGGAAGAGACTACCTACACTGGGTTGTCGTCATCATCGACGTCATCACAACTCAAGAACAAAAAGCCAAAAAAGGCATCCGAGCTATTCCAACCAGCCATCTGGATCAATTCCTACAAGGAGGCCAATTCCATGACCAAATTAACAGTGGGTACGACCATTCTATTCATGCTACTATGCATCATTGTCATTTTGGCGACAATGGGTGTTTCCAACTCACAAGCAGCATCTCCGCAACAGCCGTCGGGAGGAGGATGGAGTGATGAAGTAGTACCACTGGATGTTGTAACGAGGCATCATGATTTGGATAGCCATTCAGAAGATTTTGACAATAATGACGGCAGTACCGATGGGTTGGCTGGAACTGTTCCAACCGTTCCAACTGTTGTTACAGCTATAGCAACAGAGAGTCCGACATCAGAACCAAGCTATAATCCCACTGATGGACCAACGAAAGCTCCTACTATCGATGCCATTATCATCTCGAACAATAATGGACAACCATGCACCGACACGGAAGGCAAGTTCCAAAACGTCCGTGGAAAACGCCGTGAATGTCACTGGATGATGAATAATGACGCAGAAGCTTTGTATTCCGAACGACTAGCTGCCGAATGTGGTGGCATTCACTCACCCAATGGGCCGAGTGAATTGGCGAATAATTGCAGGCGTACCTGTCGAGCGTACAATGGTTGCTTGTCGACACTGCCTGAAGAAGTAGGTGGTGTGGTAAAAGGAGAAGAGAGCAGGACTAGTGCTAGTGTATCAATGGTTCAATCTTCTCCAGAGGAGACAAACTTTCCTACATCTTCTCCAGAGTCTACTCCTGTAGAGACGAATACTCCCACTTTGACAATGGTCCAATCTGATCCAGAAGAGACAAACTTTCCTACATCTTCTCCAGAGTCAACTCCAGTAGAGACGAATACTCCCACTTCGACCAAAGCAACAAGTAGCCCAGAGGAGACAAACGTTCCTACATTTTCCCCAGAGTCTACTCCTGTAGAGACGGATACTCCCACTTCGACCAGAGCAACAAGTAGCCCATCTATTGTTGCGACAATAGAATCTACTACTATAGGAGGAGGAGAAGACGAAGAAACAATTGATGATGATCTACCAACTTTTATTGACATGCGTGGACGAGAACGTCAATGCTGGTGGCTCAATATATGTAACGAAAACCAAAGGGAGATACGACGAGAGGTCAACTGTGTCAGAGTTATGGTGCAAGTGGTATGCCCAACCTCTTGTGCTGATTATGTTGGAAACATTATGGCTGTGAATAGTCAAGCAGTTACCAATTATGGTGGTATTAGTCAAGCCACAACTGATAGTGAGGCGGTGGATTTTGGTACAACTGAGAATGAGGTCACTATTCTAACTTCTCCCCAGCTACTACGTACCAATGCTGGAAGCACTAGCCCACCAATCGAAATTGTACAACAACAATACGATATGCCACCTCAAGAAAACACTTGCTTCGATCACGACGGATATTATTTGAATCATCACGGTCATCCCAAACAGTGTTCGTGGTTGGTCAGTCATAATGATCCTACCGACGAGAGTCGGAGGATGCAAAATTGTGGATATCCTGGTAGCGAGTATCCAGATGGTACTGACTTGGGTAGAATGTGCAAGAATACTTGTGGGACGTGTGGCTTGTAAAACGCACGAAATAGAATGCAGTTTGTTGTCCCTCTATACTGGGATAGAGCATGAGTGTGTAGTTTTTGTGTAATGTATGTTGCCATCTATAATGAGGGACATGAATATACATCACAATTTTTGCATTTGAATAGAATTTTAATGGTGTGGTAATAACTTATGCTCGTTGTTGTAGTTTTTCTTATTCACACTAAAAAAAATCATAACATCCTGATAAAATAGACTTTTGTGTTTTTGTTTTTGGCATTGCAATACAAATGTCAAGAATTTGCAATACAAATATCGTTCATAACACTTCCATGATGATATAAGTACAGGACACCTTCGGAGCGGAAGTGCCACAACAGGAGAAAACTCTTTCCTCTTCTTCACGAAGTTGTGCCTGCCATTTTAGCCCATCAGCACTGGCAGCTGCTAACCAATCAACTTGTCAACATCTTGAGCCGTCCATGCTATGGCGTGAGGCAATGTATTCAGATCCATGTCCATAAATCGTTGCACATTGATATCACCAGAGAAATGACTCATGATAATTTTGAGACGCGGAGCTTGGCTGTTGCCATTTTCTTGATTAAGATGCAGAAGCGACCTGATGTCTTCAGACAATTCATCGTCGCTTTGCGCTTCACCAAGTTTCTGAAGTATGTGGTTTGAATAATGCTTGACGTGTTGCAAAAAAACGGCGAAAACGAAGCCCAACCGTTAGATGTAATGCGACGTCTAGAGGTAGTGCCTTGTCCATTGTTAGTTAGCAACTCTTTCAACGTATTGTTATTGATCAATGTGTTCGAGAAAGAGATCAAATCGGCATCGTTGATAGAATTGTACCTTAGATCAAGTTCCTCCAATGGCTAAGAAAGCTTCACATCCTGTGGTTGTAATGCGTCTATTGCCTACAAGTTCCGACTCTCTTAGCCTACGGTTGCTGACGAGTGCATTTGTGAGCGAATTGACTGCTTCTCATCAATGATACAAATCCTGCCGAGATCTAGTTTCTCCAACACAGACTGCTGAATCTACAAAAATCCAGAGAACGCTTGCCATCCTGTTGTAGTGGTGCATTTACTATCAGAGAGGTCCAAACTCCTGAGCTGTTATTGGTCATAGGATTTGAGATAAGATGAGATCTTCCAGAATACAATTTGGGCTCTGTAGAAACTCAAACAGGGTCCCCCAGCCAGTGGGTGACATTGCCCATCACCATCCACTCCTCGATTGCCATCTTGATCATCCACAAGTGATATTGACGCCGCTGTTCTCTTTGCTGATGAAAAGTGAGCATTGCCGTCGCCACATGCGGTTTCATATGAAGGCCATCAAATTCGTTTGTAGTGACATTGACTTGGAATGGTTGGGATAGAGTGGCCAATGATGGAGGGTTGACTGATGGCTGATTACTCTGAGCCCCACACGTCAAGTACCACTGCGCGCAACAGCTAAGTCAGAAATAGACTGAGGGAAAACCCCAATAGTTGGGCTTTATTTGGGGGAAAGAAGGGACAGGGCATAAAGTCGTTCCTCTTCTTTGATTAGCCAGAAAAAATTGAATGCATCAAAGATTAAATTTAGATCACTTGATCACTACTGGTTGATAAAAAACAAATTAGCTCTTCTCCGCGCAAAGCTCATTTTCGCCAGCTGCGGACCTGATTGATAGAAACCATACGCACTTGAATCACGGCATTTATGGATAAAGTCCACTCTCTTTGGGCCATTCACAGCAAGAAGATTCAGTTTAATTAGTTCTCGCTCTCTTTCTGCTCATGTTGCTGCCATTTCTAATTAGTCTACCATGATTCCTCAAAAGCAAATCATAAAGCAAGTCAAAACCTACGCTCCATGTTCCTTCTGCATCATTGTCAAAATCTTGAGCCATCCATGCAATGGCATGAGGCAGGACATTCAACTCCATGTCCATAAATGTCTGCTGATTGAGATTGCCAGAGAAATGTGTCTTGATGATTTTGAGACGCGCTGCTTGGCTTTTGCTGTTTTCTCGGTTGATGCGCAAAAGTGATCTGACCTCTGTGGGCAAAAAATCATCGATTCCCCCGCCACCAAATGTCTGAAGCGTATGGTTGGAATGATGTGTGTCCGTGATGCTTGATGCATTGCATAAAACTGGCGAAACGGCAGGCCAACCGTTAGGGGTAACGCCATCATAATTATTGATTAGCAGCTCTTTCAACTTGTTATTGTTGGCCAACGAGTTTGCGAAAGTAATCAAAGTGTCATTATAGATGAAATTGCCACGTAGATTAAGTATCTCCAGTGCTGTAGTTCGACTCCTGAGAACAGCCGAGAAGTCTTCCCACCCTGTGGTAGTAATACGTTCGTTAAAGCCAAGGGTCAACTCTTTCAACTTGTTGTTATCGACAAGAGCATTTGTGAGAGAAATTACTGATTCATCACTTATTCCAGTATGGCTGAGATCTAGTTTCTCCAATACAGAATGCCGACTTCGCAAAACAGCAANCAAGCTCCAATAGTGATTCTCGTGCCACCAATCGCACGAAGCAAACTAAGGTTCAAAGTCCTGAGGGTGTTGTTGTTGATCAGAGCATTTGAAAGAGAAAATGCAGCGGTGTCATTGAGATCATTTTCTCCTAGATTCAGTTTCTCCAAACTGCACTTTGGGTTTTGCAACACAGCAAATATTGCTTGCCATCCAGCTTCAGTGATGCCAGGATTGTTGACGAGGTTGAGATCCTTCAGTGTTCTGTTCCTAGATAGACTTGCTGCTAAATTTACTGCCCCTTCATCCTCGATATGATTTTCGTCGAGATGTAGCATCTTAAGTTTTGGTGTTGGAATCTGGAGCAAGCTTACCAATGATGCACAACCATTCCTTCCTATCTGGACACCGTGCAGAACGAGCTCCTCTAAATCAGAATGATTAATCAGTGCGTGCATGAGTTCTCTTGCTTCATTGTCTGCAATGACGCGCAACTGACTCACCAGTTCGAATTTTACCAATGAATTGAACCCTTCTAGAGCTAGGGGGAGTAAACGAATGCATCGAGGGCTTAGATCACAGTCCTTTACCCTTAGGCACTGAAAGTTTTGATTGTTCTTGAAAAATGGGACAAAGATGCTGAATATATTGCCATCAAAGAGGTTGCAGTCTTCGATGGTCAATTTCTCGATGGATCGATTCGCGGCAAGTCCGCGGAAGAACGTCTCCATGTCTTCTTTTGGGATGTCCCCAGCTTCAAGATCATAAAGAAGCACTTCCCTCAAACGTGTATTTCTACCAATGATTATCCCGTCTCTCTCCCATTCATCACCTTGTGGTGATAGACAATTGTCGTCATTCTCGTCATACCCGATTTTCAGCCTCATTAGATCGGGGTCGTCGACCTCAATTTGGCGTCTCACTAGATCAGAGTAGGAATCTTCGCCGTCTCCACCGTCGGAAAACTCATCATCATGTTCATCAGAAAACTCTTCATCTCCATGGCCGATATTATCGTTCCAGTCGACCTCCTCTGCACGCTCGTTGAACCCTTCCATCTTCGTAGGCGTTTTGGAGCGTTGCGACTATGATAAGACGCGTAGGTGATAAAAACTGATTCTTGGTAAGATTACTTCATCGCTTGGCGTTGACGATCGGAACCAGACAGTTCAGATAGTCCTTGTTTGATGTTGCTGACGTTGTTCTGAGGGTGTTGGATGATGATGATATGCGCTGCTATGATTTTGATTTTTCTGTTTGTTGTGATTTGTGATCGTTGATCGTTTTCCCATGTGTCCCCCCACAGGTACAATACATACGATACATGGGTAGGTCCCCAGTGTGTCCCGGCCTCCGAACTCCGAAGAGCTCCGAAGAGATCCGAAGAGATCCGAAGTATCTACTACCTGGGGTCAAGAAGTTTTTATGTCGAGGGCGTCCAACTCCAACTAGAAGAGAGACAGTTGCTAGCTTTTTGCTACCAGCTACTGTTGAAACGAGGGAAAGGGGGCCACCACTCCATTCTCGACTGGGCTGCCGGAGGGGGGGGAATAAGGATAGGCTGTGGATAAAATCAATAATTGTATTTTTGCCATTTGGAAGAAAAAAATAC
>JAZGVS010001168.1:0-10540 GCA_037356235.1 Bacterosira constricta
ACAGCTCTAACCTTCATCCGAAGCTTGGACATACGTTAGTAAAAGTGCATAATAAAGCGATAGCATAATACACATCATAGATCATAGCGCAGCGCAAAGGGCAGGGGCTTATTTCTGGTGTCAGTGTCATTCTTTTCAACAAAATCAATGACGAGCAAAAGCAAGGAGACCGTTCTTCAGAAGTCCGGGCGGAAAAATGATGAGCCAATCAGCGCATCGACCAGTAATGGGGACAGTGCGGCCCAAGTCGCAGACACTGAAGGCAAACCACGAGATGAAACAATCACCACTTGCCTCCTTTTCGAGCCCCCGGTAAAAACGGGGAATATCTCTCTCAGCGGCCTCCATTTCATTGCCACCCACAAATATCGCCCAGGTGATTACACCCACCTCGACAACCTTCTCAATCCCATGTGGACCTATCTCACGGAGCTCTTTCCTATGTGGCTTGCTCCCAACATGGTGACGACCATCGGGGGCTTACATTGCGGGGTAGCTTATGCTCTTCTGTGGTGGTATTCTCCTGATATGGACGAGAGTCCTCCCGATTGGGTGGTGATTTTGGCTGGTTGGTGTACCATTGCGTATTATACGTTGGATTGTATGGATGGGAAGCAGGCTAGGAGGACAGGAAGTAGCAGTCCTTTGGGGCAGTTGTTGTAAGTGTCTGTGTGGTATTTTTATTATTAATGTCTGATTACGGTTTGTGCTATGGATCGTTTGAAGTTGAAGGCACATCCTGTGAATCGCACGAAACTTATCTGTTGTCTTGACTAACAATGGTGTGCGATATCTCTTCTCTTCAAAAGCGACCATGGCTTCGACTGCATCTGCACCATCTTTTCTATGTCCACCTGTGCATCGTACTTAGTGATTGGTGGTTCGTACTGGATCGTCTTACTCCAGACTACACTCCAATTTGCCTTCTTCATGGCGCAATGGGAGGAATACCACACCCACGTCTTACCCCACAGCGCAGGTGAGTTCAGGGTTTATATGAGCAATTGCTGTCATGAGACTAAGAGTAACCTCTAACACGCGTGTTGCACATTGCAGGAAAATGGATGGGAGTTACCGAAGTGAATTATTCCATGGGACTACTCGCGGTTATAAATGGCTTCTTAGATCGAGTGGCTTTTTATCATAGGCCAATGAAGCAGGTTTTGGCCCCATATTGTGATCCTCAACAACTTCCCACATTTTTGATAGAGTCGGAACTCCGACACTTTCTATTGTCTATTTGGGGGGGCATTTCCATCATCCTCATGGTTGGCTCTCTTAAACGAGTGATGTTTCATCCACGCATAGCAGGCGACTCCATGCATTCTGCTCAAATTGGGAGAAATCGTTTTAATGCCCTTTCAAAGCTTACAACACCATTTGCTCTATGTGTTGCTGCCTTCATGGTGCCACCCAATTCAGTACGAAGCCGCTACCTCTCTGTAACACTTGGACTGGCGTTTTCGCTTCTAACAAAAAAGATGATTGTGTTCAGTATGGCTAAAATGGCGTATGCAGCTTTACAGTGGGACGCAGTTCCACTCTTGCTTGCTGCGTTGTGGATCAGATTGGACCGCAACCTGACCAAAGTGGGAGCGGATTTTGTTTTGGGCGTTTTGTGCTTTTGGTATGCGTTTAGGATGTTGAGATGGGCGAATGTCACAATTAATCAAATTTGTGGGAAGCTGGATATTTACTGCTTCACGATCAAGCAGAGGAAGCAGAGCTAATACTTTGTGGTCACTTATGCTATTTATGTGGGGAGGAATATAAGAGTAAGGAGTAGTGACTTTGGCCTTTGGACTACTAATCCATTGTTGCGGTAGGGAAGGTACCTTGGTCATGTGTCAACAATCATAGGTATATCCACGTCTTTGATTCATAATACCACAGGCACAATAGCAGCACCAAAGGTTGTTATTATGGTAGGCAATAGAAATAAGCACCATAACAAACCATGTGAAATTTTGTGCTGATTGTACCTCTTGCTTGTTGGATTATAATAAGGAAAAGCAGCGCTCAAAGCAGGCACTATTCGAGGAGGGGGTACGATACCATACCTACGCTACCAGGGTACCTATGTACGATATTCACTAACTATCGACGACGTATGTACGTCTGTCTTGGTCTGTCTGACTGTGTACCTCTTGTGACGAAACATACATACCTACCATACAGGATTTGAATATTGGGTAGCGAGAAGATACGCGGGCATGCCCGCCACCCCCTTCTTGCATCTTATTCAGAAGCAGAAGCGCAACGACGACAAATGAAGAATGACCAAACCTGACCCAAGACCCAAGAAACACCAAAAAATCAAACACAGCAACATAACAACAGCCTCTGTACAAAACAACCACAAAGCTAACGACAATGGCAACGGCATACCCACCTGGCAGAAACATGCCGACCCCCGGAGGACCGGGATCCATGCCCCAAGGCGCAGTCGGCGGTCCTCCGGGAGCAGCCGGGCCAGGAGGGGCACCAGGCGGCGGTGGTCCTGGCCGCGATGATTCTTACTTCACCGAAACTCGCAAGGGAGAAGTCAACGAGCTCCGCCAGCTCTTGCGCACCTTTGCCACAGAAAAAAATAAGCAACGGAAGCGTGACATTATGAAAAAAGTGATCGCGTACATGACCTTAGGAATTGACGTATCTCGGCTTTTTACGGAGATGATGTTGGCGATTGAGACGCGGGATTTGGTGATTAAGAAGATGGTGTACCTCTTCCTTTGTAATTACGCCGAGACGCATCCAGATTTGGCTCAAATGTGCACAAACACATTGGTTAAAGATAGCGGGAACGAAGATCCGATGGTGCGGGGTTTGGCGCTTCGAGCATTGTGTTCGTTGCGGCTGCCCCAGATGATTGAATACACTAGTGAACCGTTGCGTAGATCGTTGCAAGATGGCCACGCCTACGTGAGGAAGACTGGTGTGATGGGAATTCTGAAAATGTACCATTTGAACAAGGAGGAATTTGATAAGGCCTCATTCAACGATATCTTGTATGATATGTTGCGCGACCCAGACTCGTCAGTGGTGACGAATTGTATCTTGGTCCTGAATGAAATCATGGCTGACTCTGGTGGCATGGCTTTGAATCGTCCCGTGATGCTGCATTTATTGAACCGCATTCATGAGTTCAGTGAGTTCGGAATCTTGTCTGTCTTGGACTTGGTTCCTCGATACATTCCAGCCAATGATGAAGGTATGTGATGTCATTTTTTGCTTGACCAATTTACAAAGTGAAACACATTGGTAATTCTCACTACTCACATTTTCATTTCAGAGGGATTCCAAATTATGAACTTGTTGGATCCTGTCTTGAGAACCGCCAATGCAGCGGCGGTGGTTGCCACCATTCGTGCCTTCCTGTCCATTGCAGATGCGATTGGAAAACGCTCTGGAGACGACCGCGATGCCGATTCCCCTAGTGTCGACGATTTGAAAAGGCAGGTATGCGTTCGAATTAAGGCTCCTCTTGTCACTCTCATTGCTTCAGGATCCAATGAATTGACTTACGTCCTGCTTAAGTATGCCGATCAATTGATTGATCTTTGCCCTGGAATCTTTGACGATGAGTACCGTCAGTTTTATGTGAGGTACAGCGATCCAACCCATATCAAGCATTCCAAAATAAGGATTATAGCAAAGCTTGCGAATCCTGAAACGGCACCAGATATCGTTGCCGAGCTTGGTGAACTCGTGGCTGATGTAGACGACATAATGGGACGCCTTGCAGTTCGATCTATGGGTGCCATTGCACTTCATGATTCTGGAGGACAAGGTGCCGTTGAATCAATTGCCAGGCGCCTTGTTGAAATGCTTGATTTACAGGGTATTCCCCATGTCTCGTCAGAGGCAGCAACAGCGCTTGCTGGTCTAGTAAGGCGCCACCCTACTATCATTACAGTTGTATCGCCACCCCTTCCCCGTGCCTTGAGATATATAACCGAACCAATGGGCAAAGCATCCGTCATCTTCCTTCTTGGAGAATGTGGCGAATCCATCCCAGAGGCACCATACGCCCTGGAAAGGGTTATTGATTCCTATGATAACATCAAAGATGATGGTGTGAAGACTGCTCTGTTGACCGCCACGGTGAAGTTGTTCTTTCAACGCCCTCCGGAAGTGCAGCATATGCTTGGGAGACTTATGAAGAAGGCTACCGAAGACGTGTCTTCGCAGGATCTGCATGACCGTGCATTGTTTTACTACCGCTTATTGCGATCATCGCCTGACCCCAACGTGGCCAAGTCCATCATTACTTCAAAATCGATGACTATGTCCACAGACCATTTTGCAGAAGAAGATGATTCTGAACTACGTGCCGCTCTTATGGACGAATTTAATACCCTCTGTACTGTATATCGTTGTAAGGCCGACAACTTCATCGAGGAAGAAAATATTGTCAATTTTGTGAAAATGCCCAAAGATCATCCACTTCCGAGAGAGGCTGCTGCTGCACCTGTTGCAGACCCTGGTGTCAACACGATTACTGACCAATTGGGAGGCACGTCGATTGTAAATCCACCAGCTCCTTCTCCTGCAGTGGCCGCACCAGCCCCCACAGGAGAGGTAGACTTGCTTGGGTTTGGAGATGATGCTCTCATGCAGAGTCCTGTTCCACCACCGAGTACGAATTCGCTTCAGTCACTTTCACTCAAATCGAATGTGACACTCACTGGCGAAGAGTATCAAAGCAAATGGGGGGCTGTGCCAGACACGGAAGCATTACTCATTTCAGCATTGCCCATGAGATCTGCCCCCACCTCAACAGATGCAGTAGAAGGCGCTTTGGGCACATTTAATGTATACACTATGGCCAGTGGAGAGCTTCCGACAGAATTCAAGCTCTTCTTGTATGGTCAAGAAGAGGATACCTTTGGAGGGAGCTATTTTTTGATTCAGGCAGTTGTGATGAAGGCGCCTTCATCGTTGACTCTTACCATCAAACCTAGTGGTGGTGATGTGGATCCGAACAAGCGAAAGGAGAAGATGGATCAATTGGTCGAGCTTATCAAATCAGCTCTTGGAGAATATCTTCCATGATCACAAAGGAATGATGGCTAGGGCCAATGTGCCAGTGTTGAACGTTGTTTTCTGTCTTTCCTAAATAAAAACTGTTTCACACTGTGCTCGCATTCCGAATAGTAGCATGGGACTTATTCATCTTTACGTATGAACCAAACAAAGCGCATCTTTGAATGATCTCCACATGGTACGAGTTTACAGCAAAAGTAGCACAATGCAATATTCTCGCTGGCATTGAATTCAATAAAAATGCTGTCATCAGTGCAACGACAAAGGAACTGACTATAAATGCAGTCAGCCACGCTCGTGAAACTTTTCCGCCGCCGCTCAGTGGTAGAACGAGCTTCCATTGAACAAAGTTGGCCGCGACAATGAATAAACACCTTATTACCAACATTTGTTCCTCTTCATATTTGTAGTTCACATTCGGCGGCTTTTGTTGTGTAGGCGGCTAGAGGAGAAGTTCAATTTTTACCACTCAAAATTGCCTAGTTATTACTGTATTTGTTCATACACATATTTACCGAAAATATGAAATCCTTGATTTACCCCATTGAAAATTAGGCCTTAATTGAGATTTTCATCGCGGCCAAAAATTACCCAGACCCGAGGAAATGCGGCTTCGTTTCATGTGAAGGACCTGGTTCGAATAGAAGAATACGCCTAAAAGAAAACCAAAGAGCGCATGCGATCATTTCATTCGGCTCCGAGGGCTAACCTGTGATCTGAGAGATGAAGAGCATATGGCGGCAATCACTGATCTACTAGCCAATCGCACTTTAGCCATTGCATTCAGAGCTTCTGGGTCAGCGGCCTTTATAGCACCGAGATGAAAACTTTTTCATACTGTTACCAGTTGCTTTTGCTTTCATTGCGGTGATAACTTGCAGAGAATTGATTGGCAGGTACTGGTCTACCCAATGCAACGATGTCAACGCAGGCTGGCAGATCTTTTTCACTCCGGTGTGGTGGTGGTGTTGTTGTACCTTCGTTGTAGCCTGTCTCGGTACCAATAAAATACAACAAGACCATCACAGGTAATGATGAATGTGCCAAGGCGAATGATTTCAAGTGTCATGGTGTCTGCGAATCAAATAGAATTGTTGGAGATACTCTCAGTGCGACCAAGCTGGAAGGGAGCTCAAGTTCTTCCTTTTACCATCAACACCCAACTGAAACTGCTACGAAACAAATCGAGAGAACTCTTTGTGATATGATATGGTCCATTGGTCTCAAGATGGAGTTTCTGAATGATGTGTTTGGATGGATGGATTAGTGCAAATCTGCGTGTAAATCAAAGCAGATGCATCGCTTAGATCCATCGAGACTAAATACTACAAAATGCAAAAAGATCGCAAATAATGGCCGCGAGCTGCGAGAGAACTTATATTCCTATGTGCGAGTGAGGTTCTTCAGACTTCAGAGTAGCTGCCGCCGCGGGAATGAAAATTTGATGACTGGTCAATGTAGGAATTAATATCCAGGCCTACATACGTTGAGCAATAGCATTGGTTGAGATTGGTTGCTCGCCATTTTTTGGCAAAAAGCCGAAACGGACTGAAACTGAGGGCATTTACTATTTGTGGAGCAATCAATTAGATAGGTAGCATAGGGTAGCATCTTGCATTTTGTAGTACGGCCCCCACGCTCATTCATCACTATTCATCATTTTTTCTCTGTTTTCAACGTGTGATATTCATGGAAAGGAATCACAACTCCGTCCCATATTATTATGATGTCGACTCTCGAAGGACGTCGTCGTCAGTTTGACGCTGCCAAGGACCGTCTGGCGGCAGCAAATAAGCGTGCTGAAAGCTCATCGATGATCTTGGAATCGGCGGCGACAGCAGCGGGATTTGCCCAGCTGGCAGCGGAGCAGTGGGGAGAAGCCCAACCTGGCACGAAGACTTTGATTAGTTATGTTTCTAACACCATGGAATTGGCTCAACATCAAGCCACTACCTTTGACCAGGAAGTCAAGGAGGCCGAGATGGACTTGGTGGCTGCGAAGCAGAAATGGGAGGGGATCGATGTTGATTCTGAAAAGCAATACTCTGCATCCAAAACCAAGTCCTTCCAGAGAAAGAAAAGACGACATTTTGATGATTCGAAGGTAGACGACGTGCTCAAGAGGAGCAAATTTACTAAGGCGACTGTTCCTACCATCAAACACTCGTCAACGACACCATCTACATTTGCCGCTCCAATGACGGGAACCATTCCATTCGTATCTGATCCATCAAATAATACTGATGACACATCAACCAAGCCAATAGCGTTTTCGTTCGGTGCCGTTTCCGCCAACCTGTCAGCTAAAACGTCTGTATCCGGCTGCTGCAAACCAGTTCAAGCTGTAGCAACTGCTGCTTCTGCATCGCCTACAGGTAAACGAAAGCTTTCCAATAGCGATCGCTCTGGCGAACCCAATCAAGAACAAGAACCGGTGCGAGTGCCAAGAAAGATTGTCAAAGCAAGTAGGAAATGGTGCAGCGGTAGAGCTGGAAAGGCTACTGACGGAGAAAAAATTACATCAATCTTTGCTTCCGTGNAGCTTGCTCCTTCAACAGTGGCAGAAACGAAGAAATGGGCAGCTGCTCCAGCAGCAAACGTATCTGCTAGGCCAATCTTTTCTTTTGCCGCTCCTCCCTCTTCCACTGACACACCCTCCAACAACAAGGAATCTACCACAGTTGTTACTGGCAATCCCAACCCCAACAAAAACAAGCAAGCGAAGAATGCCGAAGAAACTTTGTATGAAGTTCGTGCGAAACATCTCAAACTTACCGAGGATGGATGGAAAAGGTATGCCGCGGGAGTCTTACATCTTTATCGCCACAAGGACACCTCCAAATGCCGTATGGCGATACACAATGGCACTACTGGTCGAGTCCAATTCAATGTAGGGATTGTGGAGGGAATGCTGTTTGAGAAGCTGATCAAGCAGACAGACAAGGGAAAGTCGGCGTATGTTAGATTTGGCGTGTTCAACGATGATAGTAAGGATGTGGAGACCTTTATGTTGCAGGCAAAGCCTGAATTCATTGATAAGCTTCATGAGACTCTGGAAGGGATTGTAGACAAAAAATGAAGGTATGTTTAGACTAGAAGAAAAAATATAGGGATGTTCCTGCAGAGAATACAGTACTGGTGTATTAGTTCATAACCATATTATGAATGGGTAGTATCTTCAATATTGTTAGAACTCTGACACGACACAGTCCAATATCTGCTTGTATAATTACTTTCTTCTGGCCAATCAGCGTGTGACGAACACAAACATTATGTTATCTTTCACAAGCAAACTATACTAGACCACCATTTGGCCTAATTAATAGACTTGAGGGATTATATCGCGAATGAGTTGAGCATCACCAGACAGAACTTGTTATCCACATTCACAGAATAATGGATTCTCTCCTTTCTCGTTGCCTCGGCGACCCATTTTCGTATGTAGGTCTTTGTACAGCACATCCAAAGCGTGCAAGAAGTGACCTCTCCAACAACTAGAATTGGGTACTAGTACACTGCTTTACCAGCCTTTCCACAAAATGAAACCGCATGGGTATTGTACAGTTCGAACCTACTCGTTTGCTTTGCTTTTCCGATCTGTTTCGAATTTCTCTATTGCACAAAAAAGAAACGAGACTATGCAACGCGAAATAATATAATAACCCTAGACCTAAATACTTAATCAAACATTATGAGACTTCCACAGTTGCAAAATCTCATCATCACAAATATCCACCTCAACTGACGTAGGACTCATGCTTGGAGAAGCATTATTTGAACCCATGCTGTATTGATTATATTTGATAGGTGTATTAACAGAGTTGGGTACTTCCACGAGATGATCAAATTGAGATACCGACAATAAACTATCTTGACGGTGAAACGTCTTTCTCATCTTCGAAGCTTGATTAATCTCATCCCTGAATGGCGGAGACAATAGATGCTGTGTCTTCTCATCAATACAGTCGAGGAAATAATCGATATCATTCTTGAGTTGGGCATGGGTATGAGGCATGAGATTATCTAATTGGTGGTATGAAGAGCGAGCCATATCTGGTTGTGATACCTCGCGGAGAGATTTCTGTTGCTGCATTGGCAGAGGGATATTGACACGAGGTTGCAGTTAATGCATAGATGAAGTGCTGACACTTCTCTTCTTGGTCTTCTTCTTGGGAGCAGAAGGGCGTGTCACCGATTTGGCAGCCTCATCTGGCACGAGATCCTTGGTCAGCTCCTTTTGTTCCTTCATTTCACGGTAGTATTCATCGAGCTCCTGCTTCGCAATCCTCTGGACGAAGCTCTTGATCTCTGGATCGATGTGCTCTAACTGTGCCCAGCGAGTGGAAATGACACGCGAGAGCTCGAGGAAGCCGATCTTGCCGTGCTGCTTGCGATGCTTGCGCTTTTGGCGCTTGCCAGGGCCAGCGTACCAATCTGGCCGAAGCTTGATGTTCATGTAACGTTGTGGGGTATCGTCCAGATAAACCTTATTGTCGTGAATAGATTTGTCGGCGTCTTCTCCTACGGTCGTCTGAATAATATACTCGCGCTCGATCTGGAAGAAGATGTGGTAGGCGGTGAGCGGTCGCATGGGCTTCTTGGGGATGGCATTGATGCCGCATGGGATGTAGCGGCTTGAGACGATTGGCAGCTGTTGGTTTTGTTTCCCGAAACAAGGGCTTGCATTGGATGAACTCTTCAATAGATCTTGCGTGTGCAGAGGGACGATTATGGATGCGATGGACATCGTGGGGCTAGAAGACATAATGTTGGATATTGAGTCTTTTTGTTTCTTGACTTTATGAAATTGTGAGTGATGAAATAATATAATGACAAAAAATGATGTGCGGTTTTATTCGTCGCAATGGCGCAATCGTCTGAAAGAGCACCATCGTATCGTGTTCATTTTCATTCGTGATTGGTTTAGCGCCAACTCGGAGGGTTGCTCCTTCTTCATTTTCGCTCAATCACATAGAATGCCGTACGTTGAACGATGTGTAATGTGTAGGCTCATTTTTTCTTCGTGAATGAACACGCTGAACCTGTATGTTGTGGTTCGTATCTGTTGTTTTCAGCTGTGATCGTGTTTTCACCATCGCGCATACATAATATTAGATGTTGTAGGTAGGTAGGTACGTAGAGAAGTAAGAGGCCTAACTATGACAGTCACACGAGAAAGAGAGACAGTGAATACCGGAAACGACAACGTTATCGATTCTGGTCTTACCTGGTCTTACATGATCATATATTATCCAAATATCCGCAATAAAAGTATGATATCGCATCCTCAGTATTTATTCTCATTTACATAACAGTAATGGAGGCCCAGCGGGATATGATAATACTTATTAGGGACGAGGGTCCTTTGTTCAATATAGGAGGTGGTCAGTTTAAGGCGATTCTCTCACTTGTTTTTGTACTTATTCCCCTGTTAAACTGTCCCTCTTAGTTTTCATTGGAACACGATAGAAGAACATTATGTAGCCTCTGGCTC
>JAZGVS010001169.1:0-10539 GCA_037356235.1 Bacterosira constricta
TTCCTCCGTAGCTTTACAACAATGGTTGCAAAACCAGGATAACTTATGCAATCCCTGCCGTTTCAGGACTCGGTATTTTGTCAAAAACGGAAGGATGACAGCCAGGGAAAGACGCTTGTGACTGCTTGCCAATATCAATTTCCTCCTATTGGTGCCTATCATGCACATCAAATCATATCATCTATTCCATTATTATGATAATATCTCTAATGCTCACGCTTCTGACAACGCAGCGACTCCTGGAAGCTCATTCCCCCCTAAAAGTTCCAGCGAGGCTCCGCCACCAGTACTAATATGACTCACACAGGATCCCAATCCCACCTGATTCACAGCCGCAACACTATCACCACCACCTACAATCGTTGTGGCACCCCGATCGGTAGCCTCGGCCATGAGTTCTGCCACAGTTATTGTTCCAGTAGCAAATACCCCCATTTCAAACACGCCCATAGGTCCATTGAACATGACGGTGATGCATTTTTCAATCTCTTCTTTGAACAGTTCAAGAGTTTCAGGACCGACATCCAATCACATCCAATCACCACTTATTTCGTTGGATTTGACAATGGCCGTGTTGGTATCCCCTGCAAACTTGTCTGTGAGAATGATATCGGGAGGGAGTATTAATTTCACTCCCTTCTCCTTAGCCTGTTTCATGAGTTTGCCGGCCAATTCTACGTATTCCTCCTCCAGCATGCTCTTTCCAACATCGTACCCCAGTGCTTTGTAAAATGTGAAAATCATTCCGCCACCCAAGAGAATGGTATCACATTTCTCAATAAGCGATTCAATGACTGGTAGCTTCGTGCTCACTTTGGCACCGCCAATAATAGCACACAACGGACGTTTCGGCTCATCCACGGCCCCCTTCAAATATTTCAACTCTTTATCCAGCAAAAATCCTGCCGCACTGAGCTTCATGTGATCTGCGACACCGGCAGTGGAAGAATGAGCCCTGTGCGCTGTCCCAAACGCATCCATGACGAAGTAATCGGCCAACTTGCCCAATCCCTCCGCCAGCTCGGCATCATTCTTGGTCTCGCCCGCGTAAAATCGCGTATTCTCCAAAAGCAAAACATCCCCGGATGTCAATTCCTTCGCAGCGGCCTCGACCTCGTCGCCCATGCAATCATTCATTTTCTTGACATCCACTCCCAGCAATTCTTCCAACGGTTTGACCACGGGAGTTAGGCGGCCATTCTTTCCAGTCTCGATGATCTCGCCCTTGGGCCGTCCAAAATGACTGCATAGAATGACATTGGCACCCTTTTCCATTAGAAATTTGGTAGTTGGGACGATTGCGCGGAGACGGGTATCGTCCGTGATGGTGATGTCATCGTCCTTGGAGAGGGGGGCGTTGAGATCAACTTGCACTGTTATCCTCATTACCCTCTAGAAAACGTAGGTACCTATGTTTTGTTATTTTGGCTAGGTATGTTTCAAGGCACTTTCCCAGGTGTAGGTGTGTTTTCTAAAGTAGGTATGTTTTCAAAAATACTTCTGTTCTCAAGGATGTCTTTAGTTATGCATTATCATGCTAGGAAGGCCATGGCTCAAAAGCCACCTTTCCAGGTTTGCATCGGATTGGTTGGGAGGCATGATGATGGTAGCTGTGGAGAGTGTAAAAGAGAAAGATGTGTGAATGAGAGGAATATGATATATGATGTGTGTGGTTCCTTCACCCAGCAGTTTGGTTGTTGCATCATATTGCTTGTTGCGAGGAGTTTGTCAAGCTTGAGCTTGGTGTTGAGTGACAAAGTCGGTATTGGTAGCTTGTAGCTTGGTGTGTCGAGCGACTCAAAGCTTGGTGTCGCAAGCAACAAACTGTGTTGGTGGTGTCAAGCTTTTGGTCAAGCGTTGTGGTAGTAGATTGTGGCACTACTAAAACACGTAGGAGAAGGCCAGACTTACGTCCGGGATATCAAGATACATATCCCAAGGCAAGGGGTCCTTGCCTAGGTATGCTAAGCGATGTACATTGGGGCAGTACTAAAATCCACCTGAGTGTGGGGAGCTTTTTTCTTCTTTTGGCCATTCACCATGACGCTTCTACTAGCTAATAATGGCCACCAACCCAACCCACCACTGCTCCATACACTTTGCTCCCCATTACTAGTAATCCATTGAAACTAGTCATCCTCAATGCATTATTGATGGATAGCCGCCTTTATTCCCGGTATTGAGGCTTCTCTGGGGGCTCATCGAGAATCTTGCTAGCACCGCGCGTGGCGCTGTTGATAGCGGCGAAGATCGCTTCACATCTTGCCTTCTCCTCGGCCGATTGTCATGGTTTGTCAACCACAACAAAAACCTAATTTTCGCCGCATACACAGAACAGTTGTGTTGACGGCCGCCTAGACATTGCGTTGTCTCCATCGCCATCGATGCCACCATGTCGTCTCAGCCCCGCCAGCGTGTTCTACTAATCAAGATCAATCATGAGTAGTTCATCCTCTCAATCCTCGAATCCGCCGCGGTATGATGCGGATGCTAATGCAGCTGTGGGTACTGTCTCCGCGTCTTGCCGGTCAACACGGATCTCCTCCAAATCACAACAGGTTAAATGGCTGAATGGCTGAATGGATGGATGACTGCATAAATGGCTGAATGTATGGCAAAATGAATAGATGGCTAAAATGAATGAATGAATCGCTGAATGGATAGCCATAGCTGAATAAATGGATGGCTAAATGGATGGCTAAATGAATGACAAAAAAATGAATAAACGGCTGACTGAGTAAACGGCTGAATGTGAATGGCAAACTGAATGAATGTCAAAATGAACGAATCACTGAATGAATGAATCTCTGAATGAATGAATGCTGGATGTATGAATGAATTGCTGAATGAATGAATCGCTGGATAAAGGGCTGAATGGATGGCCATGGCTGAAGGAATGACTGACTGAATAAACGACTCAATGAATGGGAAAATGAATGAATCGCTGAATGAATTAATGAATAGCTGAAATGAATGAATCACTGAATGTAGGCTGAAGGGATGGCCAAATGAATGAATGGTTGAAGAAACGGCTTAAAGCGAATGGCAAAACGAACGAATGGCAAGGTGAATAAATCGCTGAATAAAGGGCTGAATGGATGGTCATGGCTGAAGGAATGGCTGACTGAATAAACGGCTGAGTGAATGGGAAAATGAATGAATCATTGAATGAATCGCCGAATGAATGAATCACCGAATGAATGAATCGCTGAATTAAATGTCTGAATGGTCAAGGAATGGCTCAATGGATGGTTCAATGGATGGCGCAATGGATGACTCAATATATAGCGCAAAGGAAGGTGAATGGATGTCGCAAGTAGTGGCTCAATGGATGGCGCAATTGCTCAATGGATGACTCAAGGGATAGTGCAATGGAAGGCGCAGTGGATGATGCAATGGATGGCTCAATGGATGATTCAAGGGCTGGCAATATAGATAGCTCAATGGATGGCTCAATGGATAGCGCAATGGATGGTGCAATGGATGGCTCAATGGATGATTCAAGGGCTGGCAATATGGATAGCTCAAGTAATGGCTCAATGGATGGTGCAATGGACGGCGCAATGGATAGCGCAATGGATGGCGCATTGGATGGGTCAATGGAAGGTGCAATGGATGGCGCAATGGGTGGCTCAAGGGATGGCGCAATGGATGGCTCAATGGAAGGCGCAACGGATGGCCCAATGTATGGCTCAATGGAAGGTGCAATGGTTGGCGCAATGGTTGGCGCAATGGAAGGCGCAAGTGATGGTGCAATGGATGGCGCAATGGAAGGCGCACTGGATGGCTCAACAAATGGAGGGGTTGATCTATGGAGGGTTGGATGTATAGATGTCGGGATTAAGTTATGGACTGATGGGTGGATGAATGGACACATGGGTGGAGCAGTCAAGGAGAATGAATGATAATAAACAAAGGAATAGAGGAGTTGGCTGATGAATCAATGTATGAGGAGTGCATGCGATGGAATGATATAGGAATGATTAACAATGATGAGGGAAGGTCTAGGATCAACACTTGATGCATGATGAATGGAATGAACGGTGTAGAGATGGATGCGTGATGGATGGATGGAGGATGGATGAATGAATGGTGGAGTGATGAATAATTAGCGGTGAATGTATGGTTGGTGCGGACATGCGTGACGGTGTGATCAGCAGAAAATGGGCGGACTGCCCAGGAAAATTCCTCACACTCTGGAAACAGGAGGTCCACTGGGGACTAGGGTACCAGTGATGAAAAATTCCTCACACTCTGGAAACAGGAGGTCCGCTGTTGAGTTGGATCACAGTGATGAAAAATTCCCACATCCTCGTGGGTCTCTTCAGGCAAACTTGCCGAAGGAAGCGGCACCAGTCTCACTGGATTGTCATGATCGGTCGTCTGATTCTCAGGGGGGAAGAGCAGGAGCAAGTGGAGGTAATATGTGAGCCACGGACTGTGGATCGGCTGGCACAGCCACGTGTGAAGTATGGGGAAGTGGTGACGGGTACCAATAAGGATAAGGCACTTCTGCCCTAGCACTGCACCAGGCCAGTCACAGATAAAGTGGTGATGGGTGATAATAAGGATAAGGCACTTCTGGCCTAGCACTGCACCATGAGGCGATGACGTCTGGAGAGGAAGACGGCTTCGATATGGAGTCTCCGGGTAGCAAAGAAAAAGGTGATGAAAAAATTAATGCCATATGCGCGGGGCAGTCACAGGTAAAAATACGGACAATGAAAGAGTGTGAAAGATGAACGAAGCAATGTGTGTGCATTGCCATGATGCCTCACAAGACATGATGTTTGTCGAGTTGTTTTATTTGCCCTCTCCTTTATATACCAGATTTGCACAGTGCGGGTGTTGGGGAAATGGTCAAAGAATAAGAAGGACAAGTGACTAAGGAATGAATGAGGATGAATGGGATGACCAATGCGTTGGAACTAGTGAACAATGAACTAGCGAGAGAAGTGGGACAAGTGACTCCGGTCATATAAAATGATTAGGACGATGAATGGCAGGAGGAATGACAGTGAAGCACCTAGGACATTGGTGTGGATGCATGACATAGCACGTCAGCAGAGACCTTTTGGGGAAGCAGAAGAGGAGGAGAAGAAGATCATGGAAAAAGAATTTGTTGTTTGAGGAGACACAGTGTTGTCAGCTTGATGCACGCTACCAACCGTCTCTCCTTTGTGGTGGGTGTAAACACCAAACTCCCTTGCCAAATGACTCCCGTGCGAGTCGATGGGCGACCTTTTCTCAAGGAAAAGGGGTTTGGGTTTTGCACCTGTTAGGTTTAAACCATGGAGTTTTTGGCACCACACAACATCTTTGCATCTCTTTTCTGTTTCCATTGCATCCAATCTCAGTGAGTCGAGTCGAATAGGAATCAAGGCCCAGTCGTAGACTTGGCCCGTGCCACAACTTTGACCAAACACCCCTCTCAACTTTGAGATTGAGATCCTCTGTACCATACCATATTAGTTAGGTTGAAGTAGGTCGGTACATCATTCAGCATGCATTGTGACTCATTTTGCTAGAAGGTGACCATCTTAGAATTGTGCACCAGCGTTGACCAGCAAATCAAATTTGTAAGAAGCTGAAATGCTCTTCTACTAGTGTTTTTACTAAAACTTACAATTTGCTCGGAGGGTGAGCGTACATTTCATCAATCTGTTTCGTATAGTAATCTTTCAACTGGGGCCGTTTCAACTTGAACGTAGGAGTCACCAAAGCTCTCTCTGCACTGAAAATTTCAGGTTCCAAATACACTGCCTTCACAGTCTCAAACCCGTGCAATCCATTAGCTTTCGACAAACGTCGTATTTCCAAGAGTATTTCCTGTTTGAGTTTACCACTTTTGCATACCTCAGAAAATGGGGCATTTGCATCATCAGGAATATTGGATTTGGCCCATGCACGTATAGATTCTTCGTCAGGTACGACAATTGCAACAAGGTATGTTTGATAAGAGTCACCATGCACGAATGATTGACCAATGAATAAGGATTGGTTTATGACATTTTCAATTTTCTCTGCTGACACATACTCTGTTAAAGTAAGGCATTTTTACGTGGAAACAAATTGTTAGAAGCAAAGTCTCTTTGATGCAGGAATGAAAAGAATGATACCCTCAGCTAACTTTACCTCCTTGTGCCAACTTGAAAATATTCTTTTTCCTATCAATTATTTTGAGTTGACTTTCAACTGTCCACAAACCAACATCTCCACTGTGTAGCCAGCCTTCCTCATCGATCGTCTCTTTTGTTTTTGCTTCATCTTTATAATATCCTTTGAATACAGGAGGCCCGCGTATACAAATTTCTCCACGCCCCCTACAAGGCTCGCCGTTGTGGGCAGTATCTAGACAACATCAAACAAAGAGGGATTAGTTTAAAGTATAGTAATGAGAAGTAAAGTTCAAACATGGTGTCAANTGTCAATGAGGAAAACACACAAAGACCACAATCCACACTCACCAGTACCCAAGTATCCCATGTCAGGAACATCCACCAAAACAATCTCTACACACCTGTGCGGTCCACCCACATGACCAACACTTGTCATATCATCCTGATGACCAATAGTTCCAGCCGCACTTCCTTCTGTTTGACCATACCCCTCACATACAGGCACACCCATCAAACAACGAAAGAAAGTCATGACCTTCGGACTCAGTGGAGCTGACCCACTAATCATGAACCTAACGCAATCTAACCCCAATGCCTTTTTGATTTTGTTGAATAAAATACGATCCCACAGTCCATGAGTAAGCCTCCCCTCTTGCAGACCCATTGACTTGGCAGCCAGGGCTGAATGGAACATTTTCTCCGTGATTCCACCCTTTGCCGCCATTCCAACCGCTATCTTATCATGGATTTTGTTCAGTACGCGCGGGACCATGGGAATGATCGTGGGACGACATGCCACAATATCCTCCATGAGCAAAAGAGGATCCCCACGGAAGAAGGCAATGGAAGCTCCATTCGTGATCATTTGACTGATGACGATACGTTCGAATATGTGGGGTAGTGGGAGGTAGGAGATGTGACGATCGGTAGGGAGGCATTGTATATCATCGAGTCCTCCCACTGTAGACATGATATTATCATGAGTGATGAGTGCTCCTTTTGGATTACCAGTAGTACCGGATGTGTAGCAGAATGTCGCAACGTCCGACGGATCCGGCGGGGTATGTTGATGACCTTCTGTGGGAATGATTTGAGATCCGAGCGCTTCGATTTTAGCAAATGATACAACCTTCAGTCCTGCATTGCTGGCAAGAGATGATGCCTCCGGAGTTACTCCATCTACCAAAATGACAGAGTGGAATTTGGGACATGTTCCCGAAGCTTTTGCCTCGCATAACCGTGCCAGCTCGTGCCTAGAGCACACTACGCATGAAAGACCAGTGTGTTCGAGTATAAACCTTACAGTATCCGGACCTAGTGTATCATAGAAAGGGACAGTGGTACCACCAAGGCAATAGACAGCGTGCTCGGCAAGAACCCATTCCATGCAGTTTTTCATGTATACTCCAAGCTGCAATAGCAGAAATAGGATCACGTTGAGTTGATGCAAATTAATTTTGATGATTCTTACATAATCATATAGCTTCTTACCAGCAGCATCCCATCGTCATTCTTGTCCAACAGATTCTCCCCGCCCTTCTCCAACCCCGCGGCCAATGCATCTACTCGTGCCACACACTCGCCATAACTTCCATAGACGAAGGGCGTGGCAAATCCACTGTTGCTGCTAAGAAAATGAATAGTTTCGATGCAATGAATAAAAATAAAAGCAAGGTGAAGGAGATGTAAGCGCAGAAGACAAACGAAAGAACTGAATAGATATCAATATATCATAATATAGACGACATACCTAGTCGCCCGATAGCCCAAACAAGGCCCCAACGGGTTAATATCCCGCCCTCTCCGCATCGCTTCGTACAAGGTCCGTACACCGTTAGCTCCAAGGGAAGGTGAGGCCATTGGATCATGAGAGCGGCGAATGTTGCCACGACCTCCGGAGGGGTGGGTGGGATTTCGAGCAGTTTGGGGGACTTCGACGGACCATTGCTGGTGAGGGGTTGCCATGGTGAGAGATGAGAGGACAAAAAGACAGGCAGGAGGGTCAAGGAAGGTCAAGGACAATGGGTAGGACGGACAATGCGAGGGCAGAGCGGATTAATGCTGATGCCATATGATGTTGTTATGATCGTCTGATGAGGATTCGTTGTTGGATGTTGAATGTTGATGACTGGACTGTTGACTGTTGACATCAATGACAATGATGATCTTGAATCTTGAGATGATAATTGGCGATTCGGATCCAGAGGACTCAGTACTCGCCAATTCGATGGATCGTTTCTCTGTTTTGTATGTAGAGGTATTCCCAGGTATTCCCCTCTTTCCCCCTTTAAAATCCCCCCCATCATTTCACGTCGTCTTTCCGTCGATGATGGCGGGAAGACCAACAATCACCACCACCAGCCACTTCCACTTCATTCGCTTCGTCCAATCCAACTGCTTCCACCGCACCATGAATGACAACATGACAACATGAATAAAAACCTTGATGATGATGGCAATGGAAACACCATAATCTAATGCTCTCATAATACGTTCACTTGAACATCTCACTCAACATAAAACAATAGCACCATGGGTAGACGCTCCCGCCACTCCGCCAAAACAGGCGATCAAAAACTGTACAAATCTCGCGCCGATGAGGAAGCCTTGGAGGCAGCCGCTGACTCCGATGATGACCCCATGTACAATGAGGTAGAACGCTTCCACAATAGCAAGGAAGAGAGCTATATGGAGTTGGATGCGAACAGCAACGATGGTGAGAGTAGCGATGAAGATGATGGCATTACGAAACATCAGGAGGGGGTGTTTGATCTGGGGATTGGAGGGAGTAGTGATGAGGAGGAGGAGGACGATAGTGAGAGTGAAGACGAGGGTAGATCGGCGCAACGTGCCAAGCAGCAAAAAGCAGCGGCAGCAGAAGCAGCTCTTGCTTCCTCCGACGAAGATGACTCTGATTCCGACGATGAGGATGAAGACACGAAACCCCAGCTATTGAACTGGGGAGACAAGAAGAATTCCTATTATCACGGAGACACTGCCGATTTGGAAATTGGACAGGATGTGGAAGATGCCTACCTAGAAGAAGAGGCGGGGCGAGAGGTGGAGAAGTTACGATTGGATGACATGGAAGATGCCGACTTCATGCTAGATGGAGATGATGAAGAGGACGAAGAGACACCCAAAGCAAAGAAGAGAAAGAATTCCAAAGAGGACGGAGTAGAAACCATCCAATCTGTCAAACGCTCCAAGCAACTGTCCAAACTATCGAAGAAAGAGAAGTTGAAGTTGCTCAAGTCCAATCATCCAGAGTTATTGCCGTTGGTGCAGCATTTCTCCGGCCCTGTTCAAGAATTGAGCGAGACAACCATGATTGCGGCAGGGGCTTTGTTGAAACATGGTGCTGCCAAGGGTGGACAAGAAGCAAAGGTAAGTTTACACATGTTGTTGCAATGAATGGACGGGTTGGAATCTGTAATAAGCACTCAATATGATAGTCTGGAACATAACGCAAAATGCGAATGATGTTTCGGCAGAAAAGTGGTGCAACAATAAATCATGGGAGCTTTTTTAATCCTACGAATGGGCTTCTCTCATAAGCGACCATTCGCTTGTATAGCATCCCACATTTCTTCATTGCGATTTTCGATCATGTACTCATAGTTTATTGAACTTCATTGTGAACAAACACAGGTAAGCTTACGCATGTTGCTGAATTGATTGTACGAGTTGGAATCTTTTTGGATAAGCACTCAATATGATAGTCTGGAACATACGCAAAATGCGAATGATGCTTCGGCAGAAAAGTGGTGCAATAATAAATCATGGGAGCTTTTTTAATCCTACGAATGGGCTTCTCTTATAAGCGACCATTCGCTTGTATAGCATCTCACATTGTTTCATTGCCGTTTTCGACCATGGACTCACAATTTATTGAACTTCATTGTGAACAAACACAGGCTGTGGGAGCTACACCTGCCGGTCTCCAATATCTCATCACCAAGACCATGCTCCAGGCATCCAAAGCATTGAACCTATCGCTCTATCTCTTACTCAAGTCAGATGAGGCATTGAAAAATAATCTTGATACTGACATGATGGGTGACGACGATGGAGATGACATTCGGAATCATCCAGTGATGGATCGGCTGAACCAATTGAGTCAGTTGACGGATCGTCTTCAAGAGGGTGTGGAAGAGAAAACACCTGGGTTGAAGGAACAGTTGAATAGTTTGGTCAAGGCTGCAGCCCTTGTGGCTGGGGGAGATTTATCCTCAAGTGATGACAGTGACAACAGCGACACTGATTCTTCTGATATTCAAGATGATGCACACATGAGTGTGGATCAACTTGCTTCTGATGACGAAGCAGATGATAACCAAGAAGAGTCGTCCTCTGAAACTGATGAAGAAAAGGATTCTCAAGAGGCCATCCAACGGCGCATCATGACTGAAGCAAGATT
>JAZGVS010001170.1:0-10576 GCA_037356235.1 Bacterosira constricta
CTTGCACGCACTCTTCATACCAACAAACCTGCACGCAATCACCCAGATGCCGCTATGACCGATGGTGCAGCATCATTCAATATCGCCCTGAGATCTGCATGCAAATCCGTCCTATCCGCAAATAGCATATTCACGACCTCCTTCTTGGTCCTATACCCACCCCAGATCTTGCTCTTGAGTTGATTAATGATGTGAAAATCTCCCGGCATCTGTACAAGATTGGGTATGAAGGCTCCCTTTTGGGAATGCATCTGGATCATGACCCCTACGACCTTCATAATATCTTGAATGATAAGCCTCGATGGTGGATCGACGCTATTAGTAGGACACCACACGTGCTTGTAAGCGTGTGCTCCTTGTTTTGACGTGGCCATTGAGAAAATGCAAGGGTCATCTTTATCGAGCGCTGTAGCACGTGACATGAGATCATGACGGGAAACACACTCGTGGAGATCCTTGTTCAAGCAATTGTCAAGGGGCATCATCTCGGGCGAGTTACCAATCGGCCTACCTTTGAACCTACCAAATACATCATTGAGATCAAACATTGGCAACACCCACTTGTCGTAATGGGAGACCATCTTCTCCTCATCAATAAACTGCACCTTCATCCAAGCAACGCAATCCTTCACAGTCATCAGCAACAATGCATTGTGGTAGAACATCCACATGTCTTTGTGCACCATATTCTCATAAGCCTTCTGAGTTTCTTTCATGACATGGGTAACCAACTTATTAATGCAAACAAACTTTGAAAGACCAGCTGACTTGACAATCTCATCCATCCAACTTGCTCATAAGGATTGGCTTGACGAGCATGATTCATCACTGGTGGTGCAGTAGATTTGATAGCCTTCTCCTCACAAACTCGAACCAACTCCTTCACAAACTCAAACTTCAAACCTTGCACCATCTGCACCTTGTTACGGAACATCTCATCATTACTACCATACAAAGCAATGGCACCACCAACTGTATAAATACCTGCATCATGCAAGTTTTTGTTCATTTCCGTTCCAAGCCCATGAATCCAGACAACACCTACATTCTTCTTTTTTCCAGCGCAGACGATATCATCATCCAAAAAGAGGGCACCCTCCACACGATCGGTGATGATTTGTGCTCCTCCTTGCTACCTTCTTTGATGAAATTAGAGCGGCCACCTTTAATGTCAGTCTTGACCATGTACGCACGTTTATCTTGGATACATTGGTAAGTCTGCTTGATGATTCTTTTCACTATGTGGTACTGGTCGCGACTCAGACTTAATTCATCAATAATCTCGCTGATTGTTCCTCCTGATCCTAGCCAATGTGCAGGTGATGGGGCATTCATAACTTGGACGTAGTAATAAGAAATGAGGAGTCGCTTCTCAATATCACTCATATTATCTGTGACGTTGGCTTCTCTGCGTCTGCTTTGGCTTAGTAGGGGTGACCGCTCTCTTTGCTCGCTTTTTTGTGTTGGGATTAATAGGGTTACCAGTGCTGGGAATCTTCCTGATGGTCTACCCCTTCTCTTCGTAGCTGACGCTGTCATGATGGGACCAACAGTAGTATCACAGTCAGTGAGTGGCTCTGTTTCCGCAGTTACCATCGTATTGTCACCATCTGTTTCTGAAATAACTCTTGTGTTGTCATCATCAACATTAACTAATTCATCCTGGCTCAGATCATCGGCTTCAAGTGTGACATCATCGGAATCAGGTGCATCATCCTCGCCGGCTGGATTGGGGGTAAATTCAGAATCATCATCACTATCATAATCCTCGGGCAACCAACTTTCTTCATCATCATCGGTGAAATACAAATCTTCAACTGGTGGTTCATCGGGACTAAGTTTGAAGGCTTGTGTTCTATTTGTTGTGCTAGCTGGAGATGTCATAGAAGAAGTAGTAGTGCGAGCTGGAGTGGAAATAACATTGATTCGAGAGGGTGAGCGCACGGAGATGAAATGGCATCAAATGCACCACATCCGACCTCGTTTTTGTCCCACAAAGATTTCATACGCGCTCTGACTTGGTTCTTCAGATTATCAGCGTCGGCCTGCTTCGCCGGATCACTTCTTAACTCCGTGACAAGATCGTCCATAGAGGATAATATCAATATTATTCTATTGTTCACAGTCATATTGATTGATTAGACTTAATCACTGTTGCAAGTACTCTTTGTGGCAAAAGCTACATCATGGACGAGAAGGAGGAGGGAGCACTGTTGATAGAGTACATGGTGTGAAGTCAATGTCACATGGAGAGGGAGTGAACGAAACCACTTTGATTGTAGTAAGAAAGGGATTCAACGAAATAGATGGGGGCTGCTGGAACGGATCTATTTTATCCCCGTACTCGAAAAATAAGTTTTGATTAGTTACTTCAAAGTTAAGATTTTTTTAAGTATTCAAACTTCACGCAAAGTCTTCTAACTTTACGCAAAGTCTTCTAACTTCAGCATGAATACCCAGGGAGAATTACGTTGAAGTTGAAATATTGGGCGACATCCAAATCAAAACCATGGCAATCTATGGCAATAGCAACGAGCAACGCAACCACCAGGTTCGCCATGCATGATGTGGCCAAGAGAGCCCAGGGGTTTGCTTGCTACGGCGCTCCTCTGGCGGCTAATGCACCGCAGTCGCGTCAGGTCTTATGCCGGTCCTTCACGGCCACGGTGGAAATGAACGGATTTGGGATTTTCCGACTTCCGACCACCTTCGTTCGTATTCACCAACGACCTCGCCCAACGACCAAATCAGCGCATTAATATCTACCAACATGATCATCATCAGCCGTACTTCAATTCTCCTCGGCTGCGGCGTTTTTATGCCCTTTGCAGCCTCCTCTTTGAGGCCCATCAATATTCTCCAAATAATGCATCAGCCAGGCCAGCAAAATCAGCGTATTACAAGCCCAACAACAAGAAGATATCTACGGCGCAGTCCACCGCAAATAATACGCGTCAACGCCCAACACGCTGCCCTCTTCAACCCCATCTGTATGGCCATGGGATACGCCCAAGAGGGCATATATCCGCTCCAGAAGCCCCCAGGGCGGGTTCATTATTTCTTTATTTTCATTCTTTTGTTCCAGTTAGTTCGACGTCAATGATGGCGGCGACCGCGGCAAGGCGACAACCAACAACCTCATCAACGTCTCCGATGTCCTCCTTAAATCCCAATATGTCGCTGATGCCCTCCTAAAGTTACACTCCTTACCATACCAATAGCTACAACTCTCGTGAAGGTGGAAGTTGTCATGATGAGGTTGTCATGGATGCCAATGGTAATTTGCAACTGCGACGACGCCCCGCCGTAGTCAGGCCACAACAAAACAACTTTCACTTTTTTGGTTATTTTTTATTATTGGATCCGCTTCATGAAACATTGACGGATAGAATAGAAAAGACATTTGTTGCTCAAGTATTGAAGCAGAATAGTCCCACGAATAATGACAATGCAAACAAGCAATTATGTGACCGGATACGGTACAAGAACAAGAACAGTTCAAATAATCATGGGACTGGACGGGACAATCCAAAGGTGCAACTAGTCCAACGTCTAGAAATACTAAAAGCCATTGCCCACGCACTCAAATATCTCCATGATCAATGCCACATTGTTTTTCGGGATGCCTCCATCGTCCATCGTGCCAATCCCGCATGGTAACAATGACAAATGACAGTAAGAGTGCATCAAACTTCCACACTCGTTGATCACGAAGGAGCCAGCGGCGGATGAGGCTGCCATACCCTCAGGCGCAGCCTTATTGTCGAATAAGGCGCAGCCGTATGAGTCTGCCATATGCTCTCCCATTAAACACAGTGTATTGTCATTGTTTGATGTGTGATGATTGTTGTCTGTGATGGGTGACGATTGACGATGGTGCCAATATACGATTTTTGGGGGGCATCCTTGTCTTTGTGATTTGAAAAAAACTGTGCTTTGTTATTGGATTGCCATTCCATCGGTTGCTAGATTGTTCAATTTCATTCAGTGGAATTTTCGTGCTGGTTGTGGTGGTTGTAGTTTTTATTTTCAAGTACAATAGTAATGATAATGATGGGCTCGCGAAGGGGATGAAAATGGGGGTCAAATGGATTGATTCGGTGGTGGCACTGGTATTGCATGTCCCTCTCGAGTTGAATCGATTGGTGGATTTTTGTTTGTAGTGGTTGATGCAGAGGCTTTATGGTGATGGCAATGACCTAAAGAGGAGCGCACGGCGATTGCGGTTACCTGCGGTTACTATGCGGTAAGAATCTGTTGGTAGGATGGAGTATGGTACTCGATGAGAAATGCCATGGTCATCTTCTTAATAGATCAAGCAAAAATAATTCTCTTGTTGATTCTTGTTGGCTGCTACTAGCTATTGTACGATACGATAGTAGCTTCAGCTAGGTAGCTAGTAGCTATCTATCTAGAGCTATTGTATTGTACATACTTCTAGCTTTAACCACCCTCTCACTTTTAGCCATGATAAATATCGCAAGCAGACCCTGAAACTACCTGAAATAATATAGGTCAGGTAAAAGACGTGACCCAGATTTATCACTTTACTGAACCCTATGATTTCTTCTTGGAACTTGGAATATCCAATAATCGCCATAGTTGTTACAGGTTGTTACAATAATATCCAGATCCACCATGACCATGGACGACTCGTCAGTCAGTGTTCAGTGTCGGCTAATATTAATATCCACCACACATCCCAGATAATATCTCTCTCGGATCCTCCAACCGCGCGCTGAGAGCCGACCCGAGCTGACCGAGAACGAGAGATGAGGATAGAAAGATATGTGCATGCACTGCCAGGTTTGATATTGGCGATACCGACACAATAATATACAAAAGACATCATGAGTACTAAGCAGAAAAATGCCAACGGCAAAGATGTGTCTGGAGAAGAGAATCAATCCACAAACGCCAGCAGTATCGATAGTATATTGAAGTTGGCGGTTCCAGATAATGCTTACAGTTCTTCAGAGAAGGAGGGCGTGTCACCATACAATGTCAATGTGAAGAATAACAACACGACGCCCCCCATGTTGTTGCCGTCCCAACCTACACATTCATCTGCACCATCGGTCGTGTTTTCAACAGTCAACCCAAAGGCGATATCAACAACAACAAATCACAATCGCCATGTCACTCCCCATACAGAATCTTTGATGAATATGTTCGCTCGCCCGGCGAATTCTCCCATGACGATGGCTCCAAAAGTTTCCGAGTATGGTGCCGTCGATAATATCAGTGGTTTTGGGCAGAATAATGGGCCTGCTCCCCCACTCATGCCTGATTCTGATTTTATCAAGGGCCTAAGCAGTGAAAGTCCAAGTAATAGTGGCATTCGTACCCCTCGTACCCCTACATCGAACAATTTGAATGCAAAGGCTCGTAAAATGAAAGGTGATGGGCCATTTCTTCCTCAACATGAATTGGACTCCATCCAAAAATTAAAGATGGACAATAAGAACCAGTATCAGAGACAAAACACACCTATAGCTCATAACCGTGATGAAACAATGGTGGCGCACAATCTAAGAAGGAAGAATAAACCACATGATAATGACCAACGTATGTTTAACGGGATTGCAAATGCAGATGCAGATGAGAGGACTGGGCTAGTGAAAACACATCATTATGAATCTGGAAACAATCGTCAAGATAACGTGGGGAATCATACCACCAACAAACTTAATCTCTTACTGTCAAACCCACTGTCAAACACACTATCAAACACAAACTTGTGCGACCCAGAACATCTCAAGCCAACCCTAATAGGAGCATTTCTCTTCTCACTCTACCAGCTCGTATTTTGCTTCGCGGAGGCATCGGCCATCTCCCGTCCCTCCCATTCAAATTCAGCATCATCTGCTCTCCTATCGCCCATGGCGCTAATGGCATGTATGGGAAGTTTGATAACAGCTCCCATGCTCATTGCTGTGCTGGGTAGTGATTATCCAGCGTTGTATCCCTGTCTTGATATGTTTATGGCTCCATTTTTGGCTCAGATGGCAGTGGATATTGATGAAGTGCTGGTGCAGGTACATGCTAATGATGATGACTCTGGAGAAGACTCAGATGACATGGGTGCATTCTTAGCTACATTTGTTGCATTGAATGCTTTTGGTATGCTATTCTCTGGACTGCTTTGCGTTTTGGCTGGAAAGGTTAAACTTGCCAACTTGGCAGGCTTTCTTCCGTACCCCGTGCTTTGTGGTTTCTTCTCTTCTGTTGGGATTAGTGTTTGGATGTCTGCATTCAAGGTAGACACTGGCATGACCATTCAAAAAGCGATATCCTCAGGAATTGACATGCCTCTGTTGATGAATTTTGCAAGGCATGCACCGAGTTTTATTGCGGGAGCGGCTTTATATGTGCTTGGTCCTCGAGGTCCTCACTTTTTGTTAGGTATCATTGTAGCGACCATTGCATTTGCCTACTTGACAATGCTATTGACACATACAAGCCTTGAGGAAGCACAAGACATGTCATTTTTCTGGAAAAAAGAAGAAGTCATGATGTCCACTTATGCGAATGAGTTTAGCTATGGACCTCCATCTGCATTTGGGCTGTGGTCGCCTGCAGTTTTGAGAAAGATATGCTGGCCTGCTTTCATGAATGGCCTATCTGGTGTTATTGCTATGAGTGTTATCTACCTCTTGAGGTGTTCTTTACATGCTGGTGAGTAAGATATGGTATTGCAAATTGGACAATTGAATCAAACTCACAAATCCGTAACCATCTTGATTTATTCCAAAAGCGGCACTAAATAAATGTGCAGCAAAGTTAAGAACAAGTGATTCGACAGAAGTACACCCTTTATCATCTACTAACGGAAAGCAAACAACACAATTAACAAATCATAATGGCGGCACAGAAACACAACAAATGGAACAGGGGCATGAAAAACTGCAATCCAAAAAATCAAAACCAAAAGATTTAATGATGTGGTATGCAAATTCACTCTTTGCTGTTGCCCTTTCGGGAGGTTTCGCGGTTCTTCCTGCTATCGCTCTTGGAGGAATATTTTCAAAGATCGGTGCTCGAAGCCGCAGCCCACAGTATATTGCCATGATTCTTCTCCTGGGATGCTACCTATCGGACTTTTTCCTTGTACAATTTGTACCGAAATACACGTTCTCATCTCTCTTGGTGTTAGCAGCAATCGATCTCATTGATTCATGGTTTATCAAAAGCTACAAAAAATCAGCCACTGAATGGGTAGTTGTTCCATTTATTGTCATAACCTCATTGACATCGGGAATGCTGCAGAGTGTAGGATTAGGGTTAGGGGTATCTACTCTTATTTTTGTTGCCTCATTTTACCGTGCAGGGGTAGTGAAATTCATTGCGAATGGTCTGACTATACGCTCAACAATTGAGCGCAACTGTGAAGACAATCAATGGCTCGACCAAAACGCTGATCTCATTCAGATACTGGTGTTGCAGAATTATCTCTTCTTTGGTAAGTAACTACGGTGCTACTGTTTACATCAAACTAGTATCTTTTTGTTTTGGTTGAAATGTTTGATTAATTCTTTATTTTGTGACATATCTCTCTCTAACATCATCAGGCAATGCAAACTCGTGTCTTAAATATATCAACTCCATGTTTGAAGATGACGAAGATGGGGTGTTCGATGCAGATTTGCCTCCAATACCCAAGTATGTAATACTTGACTTGAGCATTGTTACTGGAATCGATACCTCAGCAGTTGATGTCCTTGCAGATATCTCAGGATTGTGCAAAGAGAGAAAATGCAACCTAATATTGGCAGGCATTCCTCAAGTTATACGACATACGCTCATAGCTGGGGTGGGTGGTGTGAAAGCTTCGAGGACAAATAAACATTTGAGCTTTTCGCCAGACTTGGAAACAGCTCTTGGAAAGGCAGAGGATGAGTTACTTCGGGTTGTTGGACACAACGAGGAAAAGGTACGTGAGCGGATTCTGCTGCATATTTTATAGTTTATCAACAGCTTCAGCATACTTACATGGTTTCGTATAATGCACAACATATCAATTCAGTTAACGAAGGTCGGTGACCAGCTGAGACACACGAGGATAGTTAGCATGGTGGACCATGGTCTGCGCCATGCTCTTCGTGCGATTGATACGCAGCAAAACTTATCAATGTCGAAGCATTTGCAAACATTGGAGAGATACACAACTCCGATAGAAGTGAATGCAGGGGACAGTTTGAATGACGCAGGAAGGGAGAATAATCTCTCCCGTGGACTGTACTTTGTTGAAGCTGGATTACTCAAATGCGAGCATGACTCTTCAGCATCCCTAACTCGAGGACGAAGTGCATCAAACTTTTTTGCAGCGCCCCATCTGAGCAGCAGTGCTGACTCAATTGGCAAGGTTCAAGCACGCTCTGCCACGGTTGGCCGTTGCGCAAATATGCTCAAGAAAAATCCTGGCGCAATGATGGCTCAAAATCACACTTTCAGACTGGCTCGCATTGGCCCTGGGTAAGTGAGGAACCTACCTCTTGTTTTCTCACTCACAATCTCGCTCTGACACACACATTTGCGTCGCATTATTCTGTCGAAATAGATGGGTGATTGGATCAATATCTGAATTCATGGGGCAGGATATACCGGGAAACTATACTGCATTGACACCATGTAGGATTCATCACTTGACATTCGAGACCATTGATGAGCTTGAGGTTGACGAACCTGCCTTGATCCTTCATCTGTACAAGCTTCTTTCTCACTTAGCCGCCAGACGACAGGAAATGACGATTGGGCAGTTGTCCACTCTGCGCTCGATAATGAGTGCCACCGCACCTACAAAGCCAATTAGCCGAAGCAAAATGAAGACCATCAATCAAAGTTTTTAATGCGTGGCAAAGATTGATATTGCAGCATTTTTATGTGCTGTGCGCGTGGTATCCAAGCTTCGTTAAGGTTGAGCTTTAGTTTTTGTAAGCTAGAAAAACTTTAGAAAGCCGAACGAGGCAGAGCTACCCCATGAAGGCGCTCAGAAAANCTATCCCATGCATGAAGGCGCTCAGAAATACAATAAATTGTCTTTTACGAAGCTTGAGCTGCTGCGTACAATAAGTATATAGCGTGAATACATATCGTACATCTAGCAGAATGACAGACCAAGGACGGACCCCCGCCAATTCAGTTTTGGCGGGAAATAAATTGACAACCAGCAAAGACCAGCAACCACAACAACAACCCCAAGAAACGCTGCCAAGAAGACACCAAAGCCAAAGATCAAAGATCATAATTCCATCTCCACCGTGGAAATTCTCACCAAGTAAACATATAATGGACCTGAATTGATTTCAACACCTGAATGACGTTTTGATACGGGGGTTTGGTCGTCACTATAGATGAACTACTAGTAAATCGATTTTATTTAATAAATTGGCAAATATTGGTCAATATACAAAGTTTGATATGCATTACGGACCGGGCAACCGATAGCTGTTCAAAAATGCAATATAAAGTTCACTTATCTGATTGTGGCTGTCATATACGACAAAATGACCTATATCAAGATAGAGTTTGAACATTTGGCTAGCAACTTGTTCATATACTCATGGGTAATGATCATTATGTGGGCCATTGAGATTTTATTTTGACATTGTATCACTATCATATTGTTTCTAGTCATGATACTAAGTCAGGACCAAAACTGGCGTCTAATGGTTATGTACTGACTCAGCTAACTAATGGTATATTGGTATGCAGGACTTGTGTTCGTACTAGTTGAATCACTGTATTAGTTAGTAAGCTAGTTATTTTGACCCACGGATGCTATTACTAGTAGTAGGTGGCTCTGCCCAAAAATTGTATAACATGGTGAAAATGCAAATAGTTAAGCCAAGTTTTGCACTAGATTTGCACCCTCACGAGCTAGAGTTCACGTTTACACTCTTAAATATGGACGCGGCCCACATCCTTACTAAAAGTAGGTTAGATGTGTGCCCATCATTTTGATGTGTATTTTGTACAAACAGAGACCTCACAATTGAAGTACAAAGGAGGCTGAATTTGGCGCATTGATTTCGTTGAAATCAAAAATCACGATCCTTTATCGTACCTATTTTACCTATTTTATTCCACAACCACACACCACACACCAAACCAATATATGCACCAAACCAACAACCGACGACCAATGCAACTCATCACATAAACAATGGACACATTCTTCTTCGTTACAGCCGACATTTAGTAACGCCACCACCATCTACACCGTCATCAACAGAGCGCTATCATCTCATCCACTGATAGTGCCATTGCCCTCACTCCTCGAGCGCTTACCGGTAACTTACCGTCGATGCCATGGACAAATGCGCCCAAAAAGATAATTTTGTCTGAACTTACTTTTGCCTCTTGACTAAATAATATCTTCCCTTACCTTCTGCCCTTTTCTCTCTATCACCAGCAGCACCGTATTGGAAATGCAAGCATTGTGGTGAGATGGGTTGTCATCCCAGGTCATTCATTTGCACCCACGGATCAGATTCCAAGAGATTCCCGCCAATTTTTATTGCATGTAGGAATTAGTATATCGTCGTCTGTCCCGCACCAAAAAAAAGGTGGAAAA
>JAZGVS010001171.1:0-10519 GCA_037356235.1 Bacterosira constricta
CAAATGAGATTTACCATGAGCGAGATTTGCATGATGGATTCTTCAATCAGTCATGGACTTACTAGCATGACTCCATTGTGTTAGTCAGGTTTGTTAGTAGGGGGCTAAATCACCCTGGGGGATCAAACATGGTGAAATTGCCCCCTAGGTGGGTGGGGTAGAAACACTGAAATTATGATTAAGTGCGACCCACCTCATTGTTGTTGAACATATTCTTTAGGTGTCGGTGCTGTGTGGGAATGCTCATCGAAGAATTCAGGCCAATGGTTCCACATGATACCGTTCCACATCAATAGTGTTAATCCTAAAAAGACAGGTGAGTCGAATCATGGCGAGGACGAAGAGCTACCAAAATAGTGCATTGTGGTGGCAAATGATGTTGAATCAAAATAATGTATATGACACGGATCTATTGCTTGGCTGCTTGACTGACATATTTATCTAAGACAATCAATTGAACCCTACATTCTCATGATGCTGTGATTTTGATTGTTTCACATGGATAATTTGTTGTTTAATTGTATCATCAAATATAGTGAGGCTGATGGCCAATAATTGTTGTTTCATGAAAATGCTGTCAACCCATAATCCAGCCCTCCAGCTTTTGGAATATACAGACTCAGTCTCCAACGTTCAATCATCACCCTGGCCACATACGGGATTTCACTCTCAAACTTTTTCTTTTCATCTCCAATCCCTGATTCCCATACAGCATCGTGCATACCCACAAGATGCAATCGGCTCTCGAGCAAGCCTAGGCTATACAGCACCTTGTTACTGAATGATTTTTGTACTTTTGATGGAACCACTCTAGAAATGGAAGGTACGATTAGATTTTCATGAAGATTGCGCATTTTTGTGAGTTGATCCAATAGTTGTGTAGACGATCTGGCTATATCATTTAGAAGTTGTTGTTTGTTGGATGATGTGGATGCACGTTTTGCCCGCTCGTACTGCAGCCACAAAAAGACAAAGAAGTTAGAAATATTATTGATTCATTGATAAAATGCTGCAGTGAAACAAAAATGAAGATATTAATATCATCAATTCTCACCAGCACTCTTCCCGCTTTTTCAGATTGAACACGATGCTCATCAAACTTGTCAACCAATTTCCTAAAAGCAGCAGTTTCGGCCGAAGCGTCCCCATCATCAGTGAATGGTCTAATCGAATTTGTTTCGCATAAATGCTCGCGTAGGAATTTCTCGCATATTTTTGAATGTATACGAAATAATCCGGCCATGTTGAAATTAACCACATAATTTGCTGCTTGCTCCAACGCGGCGAGGCTATCAGACGCGCCTTCTCCCTCAATGTTATTAGTATTAGACAAGTGCGTCGCAAGCCGCTCCAAACGTCTGGAATCCCGCTCAAGAGACATGAGATGCCACCGCCATCCTTGAATGTGAAATTGATGGTCCTCTGCATCTTTACAATGGGAATCAAGGAAGCGCAAAATCACATCCCTCGATTTATTATCGAGGCCATAATTGTAATTGGTCACTGTGCCACTAACACCGCCTCCTCTGGCAATGTCGATGACGGCATCGTCTCGACAGGATGGTGGCGTTGCAGACGCCGACGAAGAGACTTTGAGATGGCAGAGGAATAGTGATAGTAGGCATAAAAATAAGCTGGCGCTCCTCATTGTAGGTATGGGGACAGATGATGACCAACTGATTGTGTCTACTAACTATTATCTGATTTCCATCGCCATTGACATTGAACAAGATTGAACAGCATGCAGATGCAGATCAAAGTACAAAGTATTGTAAGAAGTAAGAAGCTGGAAGAAGCATTCTGCGACTTTTCCCCTTAGATGTCAAAAGATGTCAAAGGACTAACTAAAATAATTATAACCCCTCCCCAATTCTATTAGTGAAAAAGCTAGATAGAACCACATAAACCACATCTGGAGATGCCCAGACCCCGACAAGTCTAGAAGAGTCAAACAAAGTATCCCAGGGGTGTAGTTCGTGACTTCTTATCTATTGTACACTTTTAGGTACATACCTACCTGGAAAACCCTCTTATGTAGGTACATCTTGATCTCGATTATCTAGATATGGAGCACAAGAAGTGGGTGCCTGAAAAACTAAAAAGGGAAGATACTAGGATGTCATAGTAGTAATAACAGCAATGTGATATCCGTATGAATGCTAATGTCACTACTATGTTGGTTTAAGCTTGGCTTCCACCACACCTACCCCAAACTCGGCACGTTTTATTGGACTATAGGATAAATAGAAAAGTAATCATGGCCATAATCATCCTTCTGCAATTGGAGGTGTTGCTCTGGGCCCCTGTTGACTGTGGAGTAAAATAACTTCCGTACCATGGTGCATCTACATGTTCCCGGTGCGGCTGAGGGGTTGGGATCAAAGAGGGTGAAGCCAATGAAGAGGTGGATTGTGGCTGGCTGGTTTCAGAGCTGTCTGCAACAAAAGTGAGATCTACCTCATCAACTTTTGTACTTTGAGTTGGGGGGGTGGTATGCTTATCGTCTGGTGTATCGGTAGGATTGAAAAAGGAACTAAAACCATTCATAGACTTGCCGGTTGGCATATCAGTTGGATTGAAAAGGGAAGTAAAATCATTGATAGGCTTGTCAGTTGGCATCTCAGTTGGATTGAAAAAGGAAGTTAAATCATTGATAGGCTTGCCAGTTGGCATCTCAGTCGGATTGAAAAAGGAAGTTAAACCAACAGTATCAGTAGGTGATGTTGATGACACGGTAGTCACAGGGGAGTTTGACGGTGAATGAGTTATTGGAGCAGGAGTGGGGACAAGAGTTTGGCCTGGAGGAGATGCTGCCGATGCCGACATACCCTCGCTGAGCTTTACCATAACCTTGAAGAAATTCTGAATGAATTTGTTATTTGAAGCATCCTCGTGCATTGTGATTGTGGCGTCTGTGTCCAACACAGATAAAGCCGCCACAGTGCCAACAAAACTCGAATCTACCATACCTCCTCTGACGAATGCACGAAGCCGTTCAAGGTAATTCCAATCATTCCCATCATCGTATTGTTGTATGAAGTAAACCCAATGAGTCATTGCTGCAATCCACCGTAATTCTTCGCCATGGTTGATTCTGCGTGAACAGATGGATTCCAAAAGAGATATCTCGCAAAAGTCAGTCCCAGAAAAGTCAGTCCCAGAATATTTTCCGTTCAATGCAGATTGCAACCCAATATGATTATTGAGCATGCCCAAGATACAGGCGCATCCATTGAAGTTTGGGCATTCATCTCCAGCCTCGGACGACAATGGCGAGCATTGCACTCGAGTACGTTGTTCTTCAAAGGTATTGTCCAAAGCAGCAATCCCACACGAGATGTGATTAGGGTCGCATCGCTCATAAGTTATTGTGTCCATCATTTTGGCTATAAACAGCGCCAAGTTAGCAATCCCGTATTCAATTTCGGAAGTTGGCGACTCCGAGAGTCCGGTGGATTGCGTTTGACCTAAATAAAAGTAGTACCTATTGACTCCAAAGTTTGTGTAGAATTTGAGACTTTCGATGAAGCCATGGAAGGTGTATAGACTTGATGGTATCAGAGCCCCGCTGCGCACTTGGATAACAAGTATTTCACTCACAAGAGATGATTGAATACTTTCAGCAATGTGCTGAATTCGCTGTGTGTTTGCCGTGGAAGGCTTTGGAATCGTGGATTCTGAATGCGGGAAGTAAGCGACTCTTGTGGATATTGCCGGGCTGCTGGTTGGAGGTTTGGGGACGATCGTCGCAGGTGTAATTTTAATGGTTGGGTGTATTGTTATTGGTCTAGAAAAGGGATTGCGGGAAGGTGAGTCTGTGTCGTTTGGGCGTGGCGTTGGAATTACTTCCATTGGTGTCGGTCTCGAAGTTCTCTGTATCTTTGACGGTGAATCTGTGGGTGATAATGAAATCAGTGCCACCGCGTCAGTGGGCTGCGATGTCGGCTCTGGAACTTTTGCAAGATCTACTGCCTCAGGTATCTCCAAGAGACTGGCAACTTTTGGTGATGTGCATGCAGTTCCGCTAAAACAATTTTCCCCTGGAGGGCATCCTGGAGCGAGATCAAACCATCAGCCATTGGTAAAAGATAGAATAAGTGGCGAAGAGGCTGGAACTGAAGTGATGACTACTCACCAGTCGTGAGAGGACAATTGACACTGCATAAATTAGCATCTGACCAAGACGTGCCTACCATATGACACAACGTGTTAGCTTAACAGGGGAAGCAGCAACAAGGCGAAAATTAAAGAAGAAGACTTACCGCAATAGAAGCGTCTTCTCTCGTCATTTTCAGGCAATGGACTGTGAGTTGGCATATCTGTGGGGATTTCAGTGGGCATGTTGGAGGGCGCCGCAGAAGGCTTATATCTTCTCGACGGCTCTAGGGTAGGCCTTTGGGTTGGAGGAGGCGTCGGACCAATTAAAACATGAATATTGCAGCCTGGCGCTAAGTAAGAGAAGATACATGAATATATACAAGATGAGAAACCCCAATAAAGAAATTACGCACAAATCAATCCAAGCAATATGAACACTGACAGGGCTCACCTAGCACTGTCCAGCAATATCCGCCAGCGGGACACTCACTGTGTTGCCCACCTGGGCAATGAGATTCAATGCTGCAGTTATCTTCCGCGTCAGTGTACCCGGACCCGCAAAAGCTCGTATTTATACGATCATTGAATCTAAAATTTGGTTAGGGTTGAGGGTCTGAACATTCTGAAGCATGTCTCTTGAAAGCTATGCATACTTACTGAATCGGGTGAACCGTAGGCTCCCAAGTCAATGCCTTAATGGGGTTATCCGTGGGCCGTTCAGAGGGTGCGAGAGTGAATTCCAGGATGTTGCAGGAAGTGTCAGCCCAACAGATATCACCGTCTCTACACTCCTCATCTGAACCCCTTGGACACCACCTCGCTCGTCCACCTTTACAAGACTCCGAGGCATCAGTCCAGCTTGTCCCGCAAAACTAAATGCAAGAACAATCATGGCATGAGCTAGTATGAGAAAAGCTGAACTAATCATACACACAAAAATGACAAGAAATAGTCAAACACATTTGTCAGATAACTCTCACGCGAAAATTTCTTGGATCGCCATAGACTAATTGAGACGAAGAGAATTTATTTGAGATGAGCTGGTTGATGGAATTTGTAACACAGAATGATACGTAACACATCAATAGTCCTACCTGCTGGCGATCGTGTTGGAGGCGGCGTGATAATGGTAGGTGCTGCAGTTCTTGGAGGAGTCGGCACTATCATATCTTGTATATGGCACGACACGCCTGGCCAGCAGTATAGACCAGGCCCGCATTCTGAATGTTCGCCTGTTCTACAGTATGTCTCAATAGAGCATTCATCTATTGCTTGTAAATGAGACGCTCCACAGAAATAATTACTGCGGACGTAAAAAATCAACAGGGATACACAAAAAAGATGTTGAAGTAAATTACACACGAGACATCTGCAAAGCCAAACAAATGGCGCTTCACTCACTTTGATTTGTCATCATAAAGAACAGGAGCGTGGGTTGGCTTGAAGGTTGGCGGCAACGGTGCCCTCTGCCCAAAAATCGAAGGATGAGTGAACTTCATTACAAAATAATGAATCAATAAGAACTCTTGTTGTCACTTACATCCTGAATATTGCATTCCGTATCTGCAAAACAGCTATGGATACCGATTGGCAGCGAGGAGAGTTAAGTAAAATGCGTGACGAAAGAATTCAATAACATTTTCCATCACAGCAACAATATAATGATTTTTGAACGACTTGATTCTGTTGACACCCTATCTCACCTCTGACCCTCCGGGCATCCACTATTATCTCCACACCACTGCCTCTTACAAGAATTTGCATCACCCCAACTATCTCCACAGAAATTAAAGTTTTCTTTGCTACCATACGGAATAGGCGGCATAGTTGGTCTCCGTGTTGGTGCATATGTAATACCATATCCTGGCATAACCCTCGTATCACAGGGAGTATTCTCAAAACAAAATTCTCCATGTTTACATGACAATGGCGATTTATTGGGACATGGACGAGCACAATATTTCGATGCATGATCGAATGTTAGGCCGCAAAAGTAGTGATCGCTCAAATCATCCGAAGGGGACGTCAGACCCATCGACTCGGCAATTTCCGAATGAGATAGTTTTCCAAAATTTCCACCTTCTGATTCAGGTATGAAATCTCTAACGTCGCACAAGACACCATGCCAACAACTTTGGTGTTGAAATTCGCAATCAGAAGGACCATTTTTACAGTGTGTTTGAAGCGAGCAAGTTGTTGCTGCCTGGTTCCAATCATTGCCGCAAAACATGCTATGGGATGGATCATCTGGGAGTGGTGGTTGGGGTGGTGGTGTGGGCGATTGAGATGGACCCGTTGGGCTGTGGTTAATAGAGAAAATAAAGCAGACATTTGCTTCTGCAGGATAAATTGATAATCTGCTCAAAGATTAAGACCAACCATAACATACCGTGGCGTTGGCATCTGCGTAGGTGCTCTCGTAGTTGGCTCGTTTGTGGGCTCAGGAGTCCTTTTGCAGTTTGTATCACTAAAACAAGATTGCCCTACGAATAAGTTTGAGTATCGATGTTTAAGTTTCAATCATTGATTGCAATACAAGAAGAGAAGAATATTGTAGTCAAACAAAAGGAGAATCTACAAGAACATACCGTAGGGACATTTGGAGTCATCCGAATCAGGACACCAAGTCTCACAAGCCTCACTGGCACCCCCCCAGCTCGTCCCACAAAAAAAGGTTAATCTTCGATCATTCTCTGGCCATGGTGCCTTTTATATATCCCCCGCACAACATTGTTTTCAAAGTTGGATTAATTGAATGAAAGATGCATCAGATGGGGAGAAGTCACAAATACAAGGCGGTGCGTATTCATCAAAAATAACTGTTCAATACTCACTGGTGTAGGTGGTGACCATAGGCCTGTCTTGTCTGATGAAAGCTTTGAATAATCGCAAGTAGTGTCACGAAAGCACATTTGTCCTGCACACAAAAGATGGATTACAGCATATGCCATGAGGTAGATTGATTTTTGGAATGAGAGTTGTATTGTAAGAGTTTGACAACATGGAATAACAACAATGAGAACATGTCAAAAACACATAAAAACAAACTCGAATCAACAATCGTATAACCCACCATAAGGACACTTATCATCATCCTCATCAGGACACCAAACACCACATGAATCACTGGCATGATCCCAATCATTCCCACAATAATTATGTAAACTAGGATCACCCTCGACATAGGGAGCATTCGTGGGAGGATACCATGCACCTAGTATTTGTTTTATTGGTTGTTTGGATGGTTGTAGGGTTGGGTAGTTGAGATCTTTATAGTTGCAGGGTGTGTTGAAGTAGCATAGCATGCCGGGGGGGCAGCTATTAGTTGGTTTATCGTTATCGTGGTGACAAGAAGTGACAAGTAAAAAGTGAATAACATGAAATTTATGGATGCAAATAAAACAATGCCTCAGCACGATCCAAACTATAAATGCCCACAAAGACAAGAAATCATAGTACCATATAATATAGATATAGTATCATATCATACGAACATGACATTAAAACTCACTCTGCCAATGATCCCGATTTGCAAGGATGCTCGCAAGAGCTAGCTGCATCGGCAAACCCTTTACCACAAAAATAATGATCCGATGGATTGGAAGATTTTTGGAGCTGTCTACTATTTGCATTTTGATAATATGATTGCTGTTGATGTCGATCTGATTGTGCATGTTGCTGCTGTTCAAATGATTGGCGGATTTCTAGATTTGAAATTGTTTGTTGGATGTTGATGCCGTCGTCGTCATCGTTGTCAATATCGTTTCCATTGGCCAAGACCGCCGCACAGAACAACGCCACTAGAAGATCAGCGACTTTCATGCTAACGACTGTTCTCATAGTGGATAATTTCCATTCGCAGTAGTACGATAGTGACGCAAGTAGCGAAGCGATGTCGACGCCCTAATTACTGGTGAGTGAGCGGCCTGGCAGGTCAGGTGAGGGTGAAGCTAACTCTCGTTCTGTCAATCGGAGGCTCTCGCGCTATGCCCAAAAATCAGCGACGATTCTAGATAGCGCCAGAATAGAGCGCGAAATAGCTATTGACAGAACCACTGTTAATAATCGTGATCCGACTTTGCCGGTTCTCTCGCTTGAAATCAAGACAATGTACATAGAGTGACTCTACTAGAGGATCGTACATAGTTTCAATCAGGGCTCCAATAATATTACAGCCTCCTGCGAACCCTGTGAAATCAAGGTCAATTTATCCATTATTCAATATATCCTATCCGGTACTAACAAGAAGATTGTAAATAATCCCATGTCATTCTCAGGGTTTCACTGAGTCATTTTTTATCCTTAACTACTATGAACTATGACATATTCGGTTCACAGGAGACTCCGCGCCGGGACAACTTCTATCACTCACTATCTAAACACTACCTCAACAGACTTTCAAAGCAATTCATTCTTGCTCAGTCTTGCTTCTCAAAAAATGTGGCAGGTCTCTCATGTGACTCACATGTTGTGTCGAAATTCTTTTGTATTGCGGTATGGTTATAGAAACCCATTGGGATTGGTACAGCAGCCACCGTGAATAAATAGTATGGGTGAGGTTTTGGACCAATGGATTTTTGTGGGCGGCTGTGTAGATTTAGATTGACCCCCCGTCGGGGGAGTCATCGATTCGGTACACTCAATTATCTAAATTAGCTAAATATCGTGGTTATTGGGCCCTTGCTTTATCATTCTTTAAAAAGAATGGAAATAAATTTAATTACCACTTTAGTAAAATATAACGCTAGATACTTACTAGCGACGGATCGTTAAATATAGAGTTATCTAAAATTATTTTCCTATTTTTGTGTGTTTTCCGTCTATTTTAACCAAAAAATGGTCATTCGATGTTTCCCCTCTGATGTGCGGTGTAGGTAGAAAAACCGGGTCATGGAATGGAAAGAGAGAGAAGCAATTGGAAGAAGTTAGATACAACACTACGATAGTTACTTCTTGGTCTTATCCTCTTCCAGATCAGGTTGCGGTGACGGACAGACGAGGTCTTTTGCCGCTTGACTCGATTCAGTAGTGATTGGAAGTTTTGAACAAGTAAACTTTCTCTATTAAGGTCTCGGTGTCGCCTCTCGGCTACGGCGGAACTAAATACAAAAATCAGTAGTGGTTCGCTCCGAAATGTGGGAATTAATACCGCCTTGAAGCGTGAAGAACAAACGCCACCAAAGAAGCAGACAAACCACTACGAAAGTTCGCATTCGTTGCGATTTCGCTCCAGGCCTCGCGAGTGAAAATAACTAGAGCGCAGCTAGTGCAGCAATCTTTGACCCATCAATTCAATTGTTTGCAAAGGCGCTTGGCACAGACAAATAGATGTTTTGTATTCATCTAGCCTAGTGGTGATTTGACATAGAGTAATCTTTGTTGGGGTCGAGGGCATTAATAATTGGGGGGTCTTGGGGTTGGGAAGTTTTACTAGATGAGCTCTAGTAATTTAAATAATGGTGTCGAGGCCAATGATAGTGATACGTATATCTAGTTCCTCTGTATCAGAGAGGCGACATCGAGACCTTAATGGATGCTTTGATGTACAACACTGTGATCAAGACCATGGGCAACGAGGCCATGGACAATGCGGCCGTGGATGATGGTGCCGTAGAAGATGAGGCCGAGGGGATAGCTGGATCATTGAACGTATGTATCTATCGATGTATATCATTGTCCAATTCATATCTGTGGATGGAGCGGACGGCAATGCTGTAGACAAGATTGCGGACAAGGCCGTGGACAAGGTTGTAGACAATTGAGCATTGATTAAAAGATAATATCTTGGACGGCCAATGTTGTGTTGATTTGGATGGATTCAGAGGAGGAGGAGGAAATGCTCCCATAGGTCAGTACTACTTCCTATGCAAACAGGTAGATAGAAAAAGATTAACAGTGACACACAGACACAGAGGCCTCAAATTTTCTGGTAGGGCTGACAAAATAAGGGTACACATGTGCCCCGACCCCTGTCATCAATATGCAATACCATTAGGTAATGCATCTATGACCACAAGTTGACTTAAGTATAGAAGGGTAGGTGACATGGGCTTGAATTCTTGTCTCAATAGTGACTGCTGGCGCCTGAGAAGCCCTGGTTTGTGGCTGGTTTGTTAGGTTCACCACTTACAAGAAGTTGTTAAGATGGTTCTCAAATGAGTTCACCATACAAGTACAAAGGCAAAGGTCTTTGAGGTTGTGAGGTTTGTTGGCAGGCAAAAGTGAAAGCGGAAGCAGAAAACATTACGCACGGTTACCGTGATATCACAATTGGGTCGATATTCATTTTCAATTTCATGAGTTTGTTCCTACCACAGCCACAGAGCGAATCATCCAATATGTCAACTTTTTGCCTCTATGTAAATATGAATACATATGTTAATCGATGACATGCCGGCGTACGATAGATTCGTTTCGCCAA
>JAZGVS010001172.1:0-10489 GCA_037356235.1 Bacterosira constricta
CTTCATACAAAGTGTTATAGCATTTGTTTTAGCACAAAGATGTTTTAGACTATAAATAACTTCTCTGGCTCTGCATGCATGCAATGCTCGCCTGGCCGGTCACTCTCAATCACGATTGTTTTCTGTGCATCTTTTTGCAACACACAAGGACATAGACACGTTCATCCAATTCTGTCGTGTGCTCTTCCTTTGTAATCATTGTACCCCTCAGCACAGCACCAGCTCACAGCCCTCCCAGTGCCACCAGAGTTAATTGTAAAAGACTCAACAGGCGACCAAGTCTCCTACCAATTGTGCCCCAAATTATCCCACATTGCCCATCCTGTACCAGTCTGCATCATTGGCTATCTGTGAACTCATGGAACATTTTCAACCGACACACCCATCAGCTCTCCCTCGTGGTATCCTCTTTCAGCCAACCGTTCAGCTGTGCAGTCCGATATCGCCTAGAAACAGCATCAGACATCACTATGAATGTTGCCACAGAAGTAGATCTACGTGATAAATTAGAGAAGAAGAGAAACCAAGAAAAACTGTTGAACACCCAAAAAAAAAGAGGAATGACAAGGAAGAAGAGAGAATTAATTTACTGGTCAACACCAAAAACAAAAAGAGGAATGACAAGAAAGATGATTACTGGGATCGAGATGATACGTTTGGATTAAATCCAGAGAAGGGCTATGAAGTGAGACTGATGAACCACTGGGCGACAGAAAGCACGTTCGGATACAATGTGGAGAAAGGCAGAAGGGATTTGGCAATACTTTACTCCAATCGATCAAAGGTGAGAGAAGAAATGGGAAAATTCACAGAAGCGCTCGAGGACGCGAACTCGGCTTTGGAATATGATCCTAACTCTGTGAAGGTACACTGGCGCCGTGGCTGTGCATTCAATGCTTGTGGTGACATCAGGAAGGCATTGATATCATTAGAACAGGCTTCCGAGTTAGAACTGGGTAATTTAGCGGTGAAGGGGGCAAAAAATGGATTGGGTAGAGTGCTAAGTGAATCAACAAACTCCGCACATGCCAATTAGTATCAACAATTGGGGAAGAACGGAACTGATTATGATTTGTGGAATTGTTTGTAGATAAGCTGATATGCAAAATATAATGTGTTCAATATTTATGTTATGCTGATTCACTATTGTGCTGGAAGATATAGTCACCGTGGAGGACACTATTGGTCAAATTTATGGCCAGACAGTGTTCAGAAGAAAGATACTGCATTGACATCTTGGGGCATGCAATGCCTTTCTTCCGAAAAATTGTTCTATACAATGATGCCGTGGCATCATTGTAGTGGCATCATTGTATGTGTTCGCCTGTAGAACACACAAAGAGGTATGGCCTGCAATCATAGGTTCTCACTGGAAACTGTGTCACTAAGATGCAGTGTGTAAGATTTACATTTTAATTTGTACTACAGCCATTGCTGTCCTACAAAATTCAAAACTGTGTTTAGAGCCCAACAGAGCCCAACTAATATTCCTCCTCATCAGTTGTACATCTGATTCTACTCCTAATAGTTATTTCTAGATAGAATTCTATAGAATTGTGTAGAACTTACACCACACATTATTATGTGTAGATAATCTTAAAACCACCCAAAAACTAATTCATGTGCCTCATCGTGAACATGCAATGGGCGGATTTCCATTTCAGAAATCGACTGTCGCCCATCAAAAAATGAAAAAAATCTACATATCGTACGATATCGTATCGTAGGTATGGTACACGATAGGTAAGAAGCGATAGATCTTCAACTCAACCAAAGATCGTGGGAAGGCGAGCAATTGTGCCAATGTTGCTAAATATAATACCAAACAAAACCCAGGACAAAGAGATCTACATCATAAGAACTGCAGATAGGAATCATACTATCAAATTGAAAGACAAATACAGTTAGATCATCTGTTATAGTTTTAGTACTATCAATACAAAACATGGGTATGAATCACGGTGCCAAGGTGTTGAATTCCTTGAGAGGGCTCTTAACCCGACAGTGCTGGGACGCTCTTAACCCGACAGTGCTGGGACACAGTAACAACAATGGCTAATCATGTGTGCAGTCGTGGCGGAAATCACTCCATCATACCATCAGACATTGCAATCCATCATACCATCCGATATCACAATCCATACCATCCGACATCGCAATCCATCATGCCATCCGATATCGCAATCCATCATACCATCCGATATCGCAATCCATCATACCATCCAACATTGCAATCCATCATACCATCCGATATCGCAATCCATCATACCACTCGACATTGCAATCCATCATACCATTCGACATTGCAATCCATCACATACCATCCGATATCGCAATCCATCATACCATCCAATATCGCAATCCATAATACCATTCGACATTGCAATCCATCATACCATCCGATATCGCAATCCATCATACCATCCGACATTGCAATCCATCATACAATCCGATTTCGCAATCCATCGTACCATCCGATATCCCAATCCATCATGCCATTTGACATCGCAATCCACAGTTCAAGCACAGAATCTTCCACCAGAGCCGTCTTCCCGAGCCCCATTTCATCTGCCAACAATGCCCTGCCATCATTATCCAAAATAAACTCCACGCCGTCCCGTTGATACGGCGCCAGTGCCAAACACACCACGGGAGATACATTCCGCAATAGTAATTCAGTGACGGTAGCGTAGGAGTTTTTATCCATTCATTCCCGCACCAACATGGCTGCACGCAAATGCTCCGCTGGAATTCCCTCGACAATATTGTTTCTGTCGGAGGTTAGGTAGGTCATCGGTGCTTGGTCTGCTCCGAGGGGTACACACCATTTGCCCTATGCCGCATTACACCCTCTGGAGTTTGATCCGATGCAGCGGTCAAATTCTTCAACAGGGGCTCCTCCGGAGCAATCCCCTCACCCATACTCCCCGCTCAAACCTGGCACCATTTCGTCCCTCCCTCACCGTGTGACTCTTCGCTATTTTCGTAATCTGAACGCGCAATCCGCTAATTGCCTCGTTAATGTCGGTGTTGGTAGTGGCATTGCCGTAGGAACTGTAAGAGTAGTAATCGAGGGATTCAATTGTAATTGTGAATTCCCACATGTTGATGAGCAAGTAAGAGGGACAATCTCTTTTTGGATTGTGATAGCCGTGTTAGGATTTTGATGCTGTTGTACCTGTTGGTATTAGCAGGAGTACGTTTTGGGAAAAGTATCCGACCATGAGGAAGTATGCGACATTGGGATATGAATGTCGGTTACTTGTGGAGCTTGTTGTTGTTGATATTGATTGTAGAGTGATGATTTGTAGGTTACAGCATTGCTGGGCTGTTGTTGCTGTGCTGCCATGGTGTTGTAAGTATTGTGGGTGGTGCGCATGGCTGCTCGACTTGATTGCTTTCCTGATTGATAGTTTTTGTGGCGTTGTCATCATTAGTATCGCCCTTGCCATTATCGCTGCCCTTGCCCTTATCATCACCATCATTATTATCATGGTTCATGACCGCCAAAAGTGGACCTTGATTTGACGTCGCTGCAGTAAAAGAGGCTTCCGCTGATAACGCTGTCTCCGCCTCTGATACTGCCGATGTTGGCAGAGCAGTAGATTCTCCGCTCATTCCATTCTCCTCCTCCACCTCAAATGCTGTTTCGAGATATGTTTCGAATGAATCACCCAATGCCAATGGTTGCTTCGGTTCCTGTGGCGGTTGGTTCGTGGTCAACGATGATGGATATTTGTTGCCATTATCGCCATTGTTGGCCGCCACTTCTGCCACCGATGATGATGATGAAGCGGTGGCATTGTCAGTGGGAGATAGGGAGCCGTGATTGTTAGCTCGAGTAGATTGTTTTTGGTTTATTGTATCCCCCCCAATAATATTTGATGAATCCCCCCTCATTGGCACGAGTACCTCACTAAGAGGTGAAATCTTCCTCCATTTTGTTGGCTGCAGTTGTCCCGATCTCGTAAATAATATCTGACACCATTCGGGATGACACAATGCTCGTGCAGTATTGTAAATAATACCTGTGGAACAAATGAAAAAGGGCAGAGACAAAGACATAATGAGATGGTGGCGATTTTGTAAAGCACACAGTGACAAAACACAGACGGACATGTAAATCTCTCCAAATACGACGAGAGCTACGCCACATCGACGTTGTGCATTGATCCCCCATCGACGAAATTGTCCGTGAGCGTCTTATGTGACAACCATTTGCAACAACGACACGCTGTGCCTGTGATATTTTGCCGAAAAATGACTCACGTGGCTTTGAGGCAATATCGCTCCATCCTACGATGGAACCAAGCCGTCATACCATGCACACAAGAACGACAGTGAAATTCTGATGAATATAATGCGGGTGGACTATTTAACTCACCTTGTTCACCTTTCTAGGGCATGACGGGTTGGTGGCGGAACGTTTGCTGAGAGATAGATTTTATGTGGTTTGTGGTTTTGTGCTCGGCCGGCGGTGGGCGACAGTCGAAATCCCTCAGGAAATCCGCCCATTGCTAGCTATTGCTATTGCTGTTGTTGATTGTTGTTGTTCAGATTGTTGCAGTTTGTCGTTGCCATATCCATCGGCAACACTATCGTATTGACTCGTTATGGCATCGGTGGAAGAACCAACACCGCTGTCTGCTTGTCAGCAGGAGGTAAGAAAACTCTTGGAGAAATGCCAAGTATATGATGTAGATGTAGATGCATCGCAAGGATCATTGGCGAAATCTCTCCAATCTTTGTATCGTGCATTGGTCGGTCTGAGGATGCCTGCGTCGTCGTCCAAAAGAGAATCGAGCTTGGAGCAAGAAAATAATGAAGCAACGCTGATAGTTCAAATGTCAGGATCGCCAACAGTAGCAAATTCAGATGATATACCTTCCCTTCGCGACAATGCATCTTCTGAACAAGAATTCTTCCACAATATTGCCAAGGAGTTGATAAACTTGGATCGTGTCATTTTCTCGGTTGGTGAGGAGATCAGTGGCGATCATTCTTTATGTGGTATTGACTACGAAAATGAATGCAACTGGTACATGGATACGATGAAAAAAATCTCACAGGTTGGGGAAGAATGCAATACTAGTGGCGGCGACACCAGAAATAGTAGTTATTTACACACAGTATTTGACGATACTAGCATGAACGTCAGTTGTGATAATCCTGAACGGTGGATCGATAGGTGTTTGGATATGTGTGGCTATGCAACTTCTCTGGAAGCAGCAGTAGATTGTCTGCGCCGAATTATTCATGATTCGTCTGCATCTGCAGCATCAGCAATATCTTCCAATGAGCATGTAATGAAACATGAGGGTGAACGTCTTGGATTTGCTGCAGCCATTGCATCTCTGCGAACGGTACGACGGCGTTTGATCCATATTTCTCCTTCAACATGGGATAGAGGGATCAACTTGATGTTATTTCCAGAGTCATACCACAGTTCGTTATTGAGACTGGAGGGTATCTTGGATCAAAGAACTTTATGTAATCTCTGTGAATACATGATCCTCCCACTGGAATTTGAATATCACAATCAACAAACATATCAGCAGCAACATCAGCATCATGCCCAAACTCTTACGCAGCAACATATGAGCAAAAGCAAGGGTGATACACTACTCTCAGATTCGCTGTCTAGCCTGTCCACGTCTGTTCTTCCCACACTGGTAGCATCGACATGTTATACAATGGGTCTCCCCCTTCCTTCCTGGGCTACACCAAAAATGTCGTACGGAAAATTGTTTCATTCATCATGGAAAATGGTGTTGGCAGGTGAACTTTTGGACAAGTGTTTCGATTCACTATTGGAACAGGAACGCAACTCCAAGGAAACAAATCACAATGAAACACTTATTGAGCTTTCATCAGCGACGACTACGATTACTTCCAATCATTTCCAACTACTTGTTCGACAAATGATAGAGAGTGGGCGATCGGGTATCGTGGTCCATCAAATATACAATTGTTGGAAATCGTGTGATACTGATCTGCCTCCTACTCGTCTTGGTGAATTCAACTCACCCCGATCTATTCTATGTAGTCAACTTCAATCGATACTCGCATCTATTCCATCAAAGAGGGAAGTGGCGATGTTTTCCCGTGCAATTATGCGTCATTGCGCCAAGCATGAAGTGCCATCATCTGTACCCAGCAACCTTTTGAGCCAACAAGCTAGGGACAAATTAGATGAAGTATGCACGGAAGGCATACTTCCTTTCCTTCGAGATGCATTGTTGCCAGCCATATCCAAAGATGCGGGACTGGCTGAGGCCATGGTAAACTTTATAATATTGACCCCTCCCACCTCCTATCATCGCCAACCGGAATCATCATTGCTATCGTATCCCACATTATATGATGTTGACCGAGCAGTCCCACGATGCCTGGCGCAACTTTTAGCTCTGGCTTGTGCTGATGGTATTGAAAGTGAAGCAGATGCACAATCTAAAGAGTCTGCATGCCAGGACGACAGTGACAGCGATAGTAGTCAAGCAGACTCTCACCACAACTCTGAAGGTGCGAATGGTTTCCTCTCTTATCTCTTCACTGTAGCATCAGTCTGGTGTGAAGATATTTTCATTACAACAACTGATACTCTTCAACAGCAGTACGTGACGGAATTTCTACTACATCCTCTGGAAAGTAAGCTCCTTACTCAAAATGACTTGCACCAAGGTCGTTTAGAGGATGGCACACCATTAGCAGCCATGTTGGTTCAAGGGGTAACACTTCGTCTAGATGTGAGTAGGTCAGAATCGATTCGGATGGATGGAATGCGTGTGGCAGAGGTTATGGCGTCGCTTCTAGGTCAAACATTGCGTTTTGATGAATTGCACCCGTCAGGTGATGATGTCATTGGTATCGCAGAATTCGCAGAAGAGAAAAACGAGAAAAGGAAAAAGAAGACAAAAACAAGAAAACGAATTCCCATGGAACCTAAAGTTTCAGTGGTTGTAGACCCGGATGCAGAGTACTTTACAGATGACAGTGACTCATCTGATAGTAGCTCACAATCTGACACCTCTACCGATTCTCATGAGAGTGACGAAAGCAACTCATCCTGGGGAGAAGATTCATTGCAGCCCTATTCAATGAATGACGACGAAGAGGATTTGCGCCGCGTCCCCCGCCCCCGTACTCTCCGAGACTGTTTAGCCTACCTTCTCACATCAGAGAATGAAGACTTGACCTATGATAAACACCATGCAGCATTGACGGAATTGGTGACAATTGTTTCAGCCCAACCATTGGATTTGCTGGATGTCGTGTCGACTTTGGTTCGAGTATTGCTGTTTCTGGAAGACTCATTCAGCATGGATCAATTTTCTGTCAAAAGGTGGGACAGTTTGATGGCGCTTGGGGTATGTGCACCTTTGGAAACGTGTTTACTTTTGGTAGGACAGATGAGAGGGAAAATTTCATTAGGGACTAGGCTGGAGGCATTGTCTCTACTGAAATGCATAGCTCAGGAGTTGTCAGGCATGAGGAATCATCCGCACCAAAAGGCAATTTCCAACGATTGCAATCAAGAACTTGTTAATTGCAGCACGAAATTACAGCGTGTGCTAAACCTACGTGATGCATCAAAAAATGGGGAAGATGCCAGAACAGATATATCCCCACAATCATCCAAAACGAGGAGATGGCGAAACCCCCATGTGCCAACAACTTCTACTACAAACAAATTTGGGCCTGTCTCTGTGCAAATGATTTACTCCTTGTTTGCCTTTCTATCACAAACTAGAACCGATGAATCAATTTGGGGAGGTCCAATTGGAGAAAAGTTCTTGTCCGAGTACCTGAAAACACTTTCCATAATGCTTTATTGTGCACACACATATCCAAGTCCTGCTTTGCGAGTTTTGGCTACTGATTTGTTTGATCTTGCGTGGTCCTTTTTTGATGCAAAATGTTCAGAAGTACGTTACGCGGCACTGTTGGCGATAAGCACATGTGTGTCAATGGTCCCAGTAGAGTTTATAATGCAGAACTCGCACGGGATGACTTCATTCCTCAATGAATGCAGGGCGCTTGATGAAAATGCAGACTGCCGTCACTTATCGTCACTAATCTTGGGCAGCATGACGGAAGTAATGACTCAGAACCTGGTTTAGGCACATCTACTTCCCTGTCTATATTTCGGCGGTTTATTTATCACCATCCCTATGCTATGATCTACACATCCAACTAATACGGTCTGTATGCCTATTCGATGTTATCATGGGGGTTTCAGCCCTCCTGTTGTGCATAAAATGCTTTGTTTTGAAGAACATAGCACGCGTTTAGTAGTGCTACTTTGGATTCTCATTCAATTTCAACTAGGATTCATGAAAGCTATCAGCGAAGTCAGCACCAAAGCAGCGACAGTAAAATTATTGCAAATTATCAGATCCTTATTGCAACTCTCAGTGTAGCACTCCTTGATCGACTGTTTACAGCTACTTCCTCCTCGGTTGCCTTCCTTTGTTTTGTCAATGGTTCAAACGGAATAATCTTAGTGCCATCATCAATGATGTTTCCATATATATCTTTCTCCAACGCTCCACTTCCTCCTCGTCTGCGAGATTTTTTATCAGAAATCGAACCAGCATTGCCCTCTCGCATCACGCGTTTGGCCATTTTGTCCTCCATACTGTGATACGCCAAAACTGCAAGGATCCCATCAAGGCCGTCACTCTTCATCTGCTTGGAAGGATGACTTCCACTTCGAGCGAGGGCCCATGGAGCCACTCTTTCCAAAACCTCCTTCAAGGCTCCATCCTCCTCATTCACCACGATTCTCAACGCTTGGAATACACGTGCAGATGTCGCAATCAAACCGGCCCTCTTTTGACGAGCAAAGGTTGGAGTCACAGTATTGATCGCATGCACCAAATCAGTCGTAGTGACAAGCGGGCGGGATTCGATAATGGCATTCGCAACCCGTTTGGCACGTGGTTCGTCTCCGTATGTTCGCAAGATGTCAATGATGGTGGCTTCGTCAAATTCGTTGCAAATGTCCGCTGCCGTGAGGGTCATGCTTTGGGAAGTCCCCGACATTCGCATGTCTAGTGGGCCTTCTTTCATAAACGCAAATCCACGCTCGGCTTCATCAATTTGATGAGAGGAGACGCCAAGATCGAGCAACATTCCATTCACTCCAGAAGGGAATTCAACTTGGTCACCATCTTCAGTGTCACTGTCATCAGTTGTTGCTTCTCGGTCTCCCAACAACAACTTTCCTGTAACAGGGTGCCGTACCTTGGACAGAACAGCAACCAAATTTCGGAAGTTGGATTGTACTGGAATGAACATTGGTCTTTCCTTTGCCCATTCACCTTCGGGCTTTTCGCCAGAGTTATTCTTGTCCAGAATGTAATCACTGGTTCCTAAATAGTCCACCAACCGAGTGGATGCCGTAGACAACGCTTCCGGATCAACATCACAGCCAATGAGTATGTCTCCTGAACTTAGTTGTTGAAGCAGTGCCTGTGAATGTCCACCACCACCAAGTGTTCCATCAATGAAAAGTCTTGGTTGCTGATCAGAAGATGAAGATTGCATTGATTGTGCTCCTTCTTCCTCCTCGACATCACCCACGCCACTATTTTCAGCCTCTTCGTCTTCTTCATCATAATGACCTTCCCTTCTTTTCTTAGCCTCAATTATACTCCTCTTCTTCCTCCACTTTTCTTTCCGGCCAACCATCATTTCACCCCATTCTCCTTGTTGTAGTAGTGCATCTATACATTCCACGGGCATTACAGGGGCATGATATTCAGAAGCAAAGGAAGCAGTGAATTCTGATGCCGATTCATCATCATCATCTTCGAGGTTTTCATCCATAGCCAAAGAAGTTTGTAGGGTTATATCATCAGCATCAGCAGCTTCTTCTGCTTCACGCTTAATTCTTCTCTTTGATTTGGGTTTGGGTTTGCCGCCTTTTTTGCTTCTACCTCCACTTTGTTTCTTACTCCCCATCATCAGCATTGTTGTAGAATGAATATTGCAACATTTATTGAATGATGGAAGGGTGGTAGGCTGTGGCTGTAATGTTGTGATTCCTGTCAGCTGATGCCCATCACGTCTTTGCACGAATGGAGATGGTGACGTCACGAATGCTACGCTGTTCGACATAGCTCTAACGCTTAAACTTGGGATATTTTGAGCGCCATGAGTGTTAGAGAACCTGCTGCTGCACCGGATGCCGATACTTCGACTTGCGCGAACACCCATCAAGTTGGCACATGTCGTGACTAGTATGGCGGCCATGATCATATATTTCTCCATATGGTGCTTCACTCCTCCCCGTATAATGTTGTCGGATTACCTCTTTGTACGTCTCTTGGTGTTGGTCGGGGTAGAGGTGGTTGAGGTATCAACATCAAAAAATAATGAACGGTGTGGGACGGACCAATGGACCTCTTCTATTATTTTTTATGGCCAATGCAAGGGGCCGTCATAAGAAGAATCCAAGACCGCATGTTAGAGAATCCTTTCGGGG
>JAZGVS010001173.1:0-10499 GCA_037356235.1 Bacterosira constricta
GATTGACCAAACTGCACTATAGTGCAGTTTGAAAATACCTAACTAGAGCTAGTTAGTGCTGGCTGCTGGAGAAAAATGAACAAACTGTACTATTGCAGTTTTTATAGACAGGGGTATGCCACCGGTTCTATAGCTCCCCAACCCTGTCCCCAACCCCACATTGTTTCTTGGGCAAAATGACAGCTCATATTGATCGCATTGACAGTAGCTATACATCGTAGTCCATCGACATGTCGTGCGCCTATATTACCCGGGCAGAAAAAAATCTCACATAGGTTCATTCCAAACATACGGTACCGGTGTCAGCCAATCATTACCCTACTGCCTACTGCTAGAGAGGCGCGCGTGATGTTGTAGGTTTTGTGTGATGGATGAATGGCAAGAGTTGATCAACTCAGAATGTTATGCTGCATTTCTTTTTGCTATTACAATATCTACTGCATGCACCAACACCTCGGTGGCTATACAAAAAATGGTAACAGCATATGGTAATGTTCTAGCGGAAAATTTAGGTTTAATTTATTTTGAAATAGCATTCCTTCATACAGTATCAGCTTCGTACCTGATCGTGACTTGTTATTGTTGAGATTGAACCGTTTTCAATGTCCATATTATTTTGTTCCAGCAACTATCTAGTCAAGGTGGGTTTTGGCAGGAGGTGGATATGCCGCCAAGACAAGGATCCTACAAATCCAGGTGATGAGTAGGTAAGTTGCCACTAGAGTTATCTCTCTTCCTAAAATGAAAGGTGAAGATCATCTAGCTTACTCTCGTGTGTTCGCGGCAGTTCCAAGTCGATTGGCCCTAGTTTGCCAAACACAATATGAAGGAGAAATTCAATCATCTAACACTTCTTTGAATCATTCTCCAAACGAAATCCTGCATCACGCTCCGAAGCAATGATCCGAATAGCACAACCAAAAACACACCCAAAAAGACAAACAATCACACCATGAATAAATGTAGCATGAAACAACCTCGCGGCTACTGTATCACACACATATCCCTTTTCCACCACAATTGATGCTTGTACCAGTATAAGAAATAGTACTGCACCACACCAATATGTGAAAGCAGAATATCCATCATCCTGCTGCGATGCTTTTTGTTTGGTGTTGCGATGCTGATTGTAGCTACGTTTACCCATGGTGATTATTGTATATAATGCAAATGGTACATCTACCACTTTCGTCAATGATGATTGGTAACTGGGAGCGTATGCGCATGTGGCAAGTATCACAAAAACTGCACCAATTACAACTATTCTCGCCAACGTGCATGGAACATGTTGTGATTTATTTTTCGATCGAAGTAAACTATTGTTCAACCAAAGTGCAAGGAACATTATATGGATGCATCCTCCCGTGTCCAAGTCTATTGGAACAGACCCAGTGGCGTGTTGATGCAGGTTCAGGTAGAAGAGGAGTAGAAGTGATGATAGGTATAGTGTTGCGTCTATATCGATAATTTGGCGATGTTGTTGTATTATTGTGGTGATGGGGTGTAGTTGTAATATGAGAATGATGAGGCCGGAGATGGAGCAGTAGTAGTTGTGTAGGTTGTGGAGGCGAGGGAGGTGGTCCTCGCAGGATATGAACTCTTCTTGATGATGGATTGGGGATGATACCATTTTCTTATCGGCTTCTGTTTTGTGGTTGCGAGGTAGGGATAGTCGTTGCCTTCGGCGCTCCTATTGTCTGCTGCTTATTATTTCTCTTTAGCTTTAGCCATTGCCATTGCCGCCACCGCCGTGCATGTCCATGTTGTTTGTTGTTGTTGCCGACGCCGAGGACGAGGACGAGCGGGGTTGTGAGTCAGACGCAGAGGATTCTCTAATCAGGAATTAATAGCAAATCCATGTACTATGGACAGTTACGTAGGAAATGAATAGACCACTAATAAATAATTTCCCGCCATTTTTGCGACCATCAATCTTCGAGATCAGCGCCGCTTCGATGTCGATGGGCAATAATCAATAATGGCAATAGCTAGCAATGGCAATGGCAAATGATGGCAGATAACACATCTCAATAATCGACATCTAGTATCGGACGTCAACACACAACAACCAACAACAACAACAACAACAACAACCGTCAACCGACTACTATTACATCATACTGCGCCATCAGATCTCAGTAGCAGAGCAGTAGTGCAACGGTCTCGTCACAGCTGTCTCATCGTCATATTGCACCACTCGTCTGATTCAATTAGCCGCTTCTCTCTTCAAATAATTATGGTCCGTCAAAAGAATCGATGGCTTCTCGTCCAACTCGACTTCGAAAGCAACATCACATCATCCTGTTCCCTCATCGAAACATCAACCTCCAAGAAACGAAAACTACAAACATCCAATTCGAGCATGACTAATGAATCCTCATCCTCAGCAGCACAACAGTCCATCCAGCAAATAACAACAACAGACATCTATCGCTCCCTCACCGAAACCCTAACCCAAAACTACGGCATCCTAACAGCTTCCACAACCGACGTCAAAGTACGACTCTACGATCCCAAAGTCCGGTTAGCCATTATCAAAACATCCCGTGATAAATACCCCATTGTGAGATCATCACTCACGATCATGACACAGATTAAACAAGGAGGGGATTTGTTCAAGGTGGTGGTGTCTACTATTGGTGTTTGTGGTTCAGCGCGGAGTGCTAGGAATGCTGTGCGGTTGGAGGTGGAAAAACGGTTTTATGGTGAAAAGAATGGAGAGTCAGGGGGGAAGAAGAGTAGAGTTGATGTGGAGAAGGAATTGTACGAGCTGGAAGATCGGTTGGAGAAGATTGATTCTGGTTGTTGATTTTTAGTCTTTTGGATGAAATATGGATAATCTACAGCATGGACAATGATTGAGGAGATTCAAATTCGGCACCATTTCACAGTCGCATGCGGAGCAACTATGGGTCTCCCAATAATGCTGATTATAATCCTTCTCCTGGGGGGATAGCAGTGGGAGAATTGTTGTCCGTTGATACCATGTTTTGATTGTGAGACGAAAAGAAAAAGAAGTGATTCCGCTGTAAGGGTGAGAAGCATGTGATTGTGGTGAGCAGGCCAGTGTGAGCCAGCTGTACCTACTCTAGACTGAGAAAATACGAAAATCACTTTACTGCACAATCATGACTGAAGAAGGTGGCACTCCAATTTACTAATCCTATAATAGCTATAACCGTTTCAAGTATGCATTGAGTGTTTCAACAGTGAAATGAATGCTTCTTTGAGGAACAAATTTGTCACTTTTAGTCTTGAGTCAGAAGTGATTAAACTAAGCATCCGATAAAAAGGTGTCAATAAAATATAAATTCAGACTTCTCTACCCGTCCCCTGAAAATTGGTGCTCCTGTGCACCTACCCTAACCCACCGAGGGAGGATAATAACGCAACTCGAAAAAAGCAATTGAACTGGAAACTGTATATGAATGATAGTATGAGGCTGGCAACATCTTTTATCTGGTTTTAGTGAGTTTGTAGACCTACTTTTAGTTGAGGGATAGATTCGATAAAATCTAGAGAATGTTTAGAGCCAAAAATTGATATCTGTAAACATGTCATTTACACTTAAAACAATTGTGTTTGGTAAAACATCGCAAACACAAAATAGAGTAATAGCAATATTTAAAGTGGATACACGAGCAGTTGCTGACGGCATACATCAACTATTCTCAGTGGAGGCTTTGATTGCCTTGAGCAAATCAACAGCGGCAACTCTTTTTGCCCTTTTCTTAGACGCTGCCGCTCCTCTGCCAGATACAGTCCTTGTGACTGATTGGTACACCATACAGCAGCTCCATGAAGTCATTGTTGAGCCTTTCGTCTTAACAGTACTCTCCTCCAAGACCACCTTAGTCTTCTTGCAGTAAGTATTCAAATTTTGTACAGAATTATCAATCGACGGTTCGAGTAGATAACTACTTGCTCCACGCTCGCGGCTTTTCTGGGAGTCAATATTTGCTTTTGGGTCTTTATCCAAGTTCTGTGGTACGAACGAGCTTGCAACATTGTGCTGTTCAGCCTCTTGCTGGGCAAGCAATGAAGCTGGGCGATCAGCACGTTGGTCTAGCATGATGAAGCTACTATTGGCATGCCTCGCCCTTCCTCTTCCTTGAACATATGATACCGCATGGTCCATAGGGTCAAAGTAGATCACACAATTCGCCTCAGGGATGTCCAAGCCCTCCTCTGCAACATTTGTTGCTATGAGCATATTGGAAGAGCCAGTTCCAAAAGAGTTGAGAGCGTTCTTAGATTCTTGCTTTGACACAGACAATGAAGCTGTTGCAGGAGTCTTCGTAGCATATACACACTGCGCTTTGATATAGCGGCCAATCTCACTGTCACTTTCAATGACATGCTTCAAGATGTGTGTAGTGACACGTTGTTTCACAAATAGGATGCAGCGAAAATCTTGACGATACTGTCCAATCTTTTCACTTAATACCTCACACAGATTATCAAGCCTTATTAGCGATACCTGTGAATCGAGAAATGATTGAATTGATGTGGATACGTTGCGAGGCAGCTCGGAAGGAATACGAATCTGCATCATCAGTAGATATGTGATGGCAATATCCTCATGTTCTTCCCATGACACAACAAGTAACCGGAGCCCTTCGTAAAAATGTTCGAGTATAGGAAGTAGAACATGACATGGGATTGCTTGTGGGCATATTCACCCCTTTTCTTCAACGAGATGTTTGTCAAGGGTGACTTAAAATCGTGCAATTCTGATTTCACAAGTCTTTCCAGAACATTGATTGTGTCAACAAACTTGGTGCTGAATGGTGTTGCCTCCCCCTTCTTGATGCGACTGAAAAATGTGCTGTGCATCAAGTGAGGTTTGCGGTCTTGGAGAGGAACAACATTTGTGGACCGCGCAATCTCAGGGAGACGAAATTCAGCTATTGCTCCACGTCCGGCACCGGTATATCCTCCAGCACGAAGCTCTTCGTTCGATGCAGTCTCGATCCTCTCAATCTGTAACTCTTCGCAAAGTTTTCCAACGCTGTTGTTGATTTTTCTATCACCAACAGCATACGTCAATGATGCAGTGAGGCCAATGACTCTAGGGCTCGCATTTGATTGCTTCAGTTTAAGAGCAAGATTGCGGTACGGATGATCTTTGATCACATGGTGCACTTCATCAAAAACGACAGACATGAAATTCTGCCACGATAGAGACGATACTCCACGTGACTGTGCAATTTCGAATGCCTTTGGTGTTGTCACTAAGACATCAAACGTTTTTGGAAGTGTAGATTCTCCACTGAACTCCCCGACAACAAGTGTAGGGAGATGGGATCCTAGCGCAACGGCTTGTTGACGAACCAAAGGGATTGTTGGAACAAAAAAATACGCACAAGGCAACATGGCTAGGAGTGCCGAGCCTTGCAATCGCTTCGGCGGCAATTAGTGTTTTCCCACTTCCTGTTGGCAGTAACACTATTGTGTTAGCTTTGAGAGCAGTATCAACAATCCTCTCCTGGTAGCCTCTCAGTTTCAGTGCTTTTCGGTCCATTGCTTCGTTATTTTGTCATTCAAAATGAAAACAATGGTTGTGATGAACAGGTGTGAAATCTGAAGACGTGAAAATTTCACTGAGTTCCTGATTCAAAACCACCAAGGGAATACTACCACAACTAGAGATACCTGAAATATTCAGTAACCTACTTTTATGTATGTAGAGGTATACATAGCACTGTATGCTGCGTATTTGTCAAGGCAATAAATAGCAATTGATCCCAGACAAGCTCAGAATCTCTCAGAATATACAGGTTTCATCGCTTCGTGTGGTAATGTACTCTCACCTCATTCAATTTGTTACTGTTCAAATATGCATAGAGTTCTAACCTTTTCAAGTAGTGACTACGCCGTTGAGGAATGAATTGTGCTGCGATAAACCAGTCAAAAGTAATCTACCAAGCGGTAGCTCAATCAATAAAAACCAACAGGCCGCTATGTCCGTCCCGTACAAGCGACTGTTTAATATTTCAACTGCCTCCATTATGAAAGTCAGCACATGAACCTGCTGGCAGCGTTGATTTGTCACATATAAGGCAAGTCTTTATCAAACGTGTCCTCGGAGTCAAACTATAAGATCCCGTTCGATTGAAAGAGACTGTATTCACAAGAAGAGCCTCCTCTGATGAAGGATCTGTCTTACTTTACCATCGCCCGGCGGGTCTGTACAATCATGCAAATTTTGTTGTCCTCTACCCAATGATTCGTCGAAGAAAGACTTGACGGCAACGGAAAAGCCTTGTAGACTGATTTGCTACTTCATCATAAATGTACAAGACTTTTTAACTTAAGACCACTGGCTCATAATATAATCGATGACATGACCATTGCCATAGATTGCCATCATAACATCCCCGTCGTACAGATATCTTCTTTGTTGATTAATTGCGATGGATACGTGAGTGAGAATGTACGCTTACAAACTTATGTACGAAGGAGGGTACAAAGTACCAGGGGGTCTAAAGCTATCTGAAGGCAACGGCATCCTTTCGATAGTGAGTCCCCTTCCATATTGTATCTTAGTCTATTAAATAATAGAACAATGGTATCTATTGGACAAAAATTTACCCCCACACAATCCAAGCCAGGAGGTTAGCTGAAATCATTACCCTAGGTATTGTACTTTAAGCATTCTGTGTCATTCTTGCTCATTGCTCATTGCTCATTGCTGCTGTTGCTGATTGCTCCTCATTGCTCCTCGTCCTCATTGCTCATTGCCATCGCGTCAAAAACCAAAAACCGAACTTTCACCCACCTGCACCATGGCCGACAACACCGCCACCCAGCGCCGCACCACCAGCTCAAGCGATACAGCCGCGCCCCTATCCGTCGCAGCGGGCGCATCATCGTCAAATGCACCTCGCGCCTCAACATCAACAGGAAGCAGTGGCAGCTCATCCGCCGTCATGTTGCCGTTCCGAGTCCTCTCCAAAGTACCCACAATCGCCACAATCCTCATTCGCGTCCTCCTCTGGCCCATGTTCAAAATCGTCAACATGGCATTCCCCCCCAAGGAATTCGACGGGATAAATAATTCATCTGGATCCGACCGGGCCGCGAGGGCGTTTGTTTCCATGTTTCAACAGCATATTTCTGTCGTGCGTCCACTCATGCCGAGTCAAAATAATAGTGAGGGGGGCGCCGACAATAATATTCATCAAGAGCACTATGTAGAACCGGCGTGTCCCTTCAGTTCACGGGGTTATAATCAGACCATGACGGATATCACGAGTCGACCTCCCAATTCACGGCCATTGTTGCTGTTGTATATCCACTCCCCCCTGCACGCCGATGGACAACAATTTATCCGAGATTATTTATGCCATCCCCAATTATTGCAGTTGTTAAACTCCAATAATTCAGACAATAATGGAAGCGTCGTCTGTTTTGGTGCTAGTGTTCATACTGCTGATGGACAAAGGATTAGGGATATGATGGGTGTAAATTGCTTTCCTTTCATGGCATTGCTAAATGTCAAATCTAGTGGATCGTCTTCTGGAAATAACAACAATGGCAGCAATAATCCGTCGATGGAGTTACTCCTGCGCATGGAAGGACCACAGCTACTGACCATTCCTCCTTCTCAAATTACAACCTACCTCAACACCACTATTACTCGACATACTGAAGTTTTGGCCATGGAGGAGGCACGGCGGCTGCAACGCGAGGAGGAACAGCTGCTGAGATCAGAACAGGATAGAGAATTTCAAGAGACACTGCTGGCAGACCAAATGAGGGAGATTGAACGCCAAGAGGGGGAAGATCGGGAGCGACAAGAACAGGAGGCAAAGGAGGAGGCGGAACGTACGAAAAAGGCCAAGGAAGAAAGTCAGTTGGATGATGCTAAGGCCATGATGGAAGGGGCGGGGGAGCCACCCGTGGGGACCAAGCAAGGTGTGGCACGATTGAGGTTTACCCTTCCCAATGGAAAGAAGGTAGATCGACGCTTTCACTCAGTGGACACAATAGAAACCATTCGAGCATTTTTGATTGTGCACTTTCACGAGCAAAACATCGAAATCAAGAACTTTGGATTGTCAACCAATTTTCCAAGAAAGACTTTTAAGGAAGAGGATGGTTCGCTAACGTTGGATGAGGCAGGATTGGCTCCGCAGGCAGTAGTTATGGTTCAGGATTTGGATTCTTAGAAAATCATTGTGCACACTTAACTTCAAGCAACACACTGGATGCGGGTAACCCTCGTCTAACCTAATTTGGTATTATTTATACACAACAATCATATCATGAGACGTGTGTGTGTTTCTCAACCAATGCACCTCTCCAGATGAGCTCAGTCACTGTGGAGAGGATCACAACTTTTGTGTCATGGATCATCACAGGGCAGGTAAGCAACTTTGCATTTGTGAATTGTTGTTGCGTATTTATTTAGAGAGAAATATAGTACCAGGCGATGAGCCACGACAATGACAGTGCTCGAAAAAGGTTGCGCTTTATGTAATGTAATGTAATGCTACAAATAAGTGACATTTGGTCCAACCAAATATCAAAATAAGTAAGTCCATGTTAATAATCAAAGCGTGTGAGCTGCAGCGCACTTCTTGCGATCCACCTCACGTTTCTCTGTCATTGGTTTGGCTTTCTAGTCATTAGCGTTCTTTTTGTATGGCAGATCAAGGGGCGCAAAGTTATGGTCGCTGGTTCCATTCTTTGCATTTTTTGTACGCGAAGGGTCTATCGTTGTTTCCAGTGTGCGACAATTACGTGAGCGGTTTGTAGCGAAAGAGAAGGCCCCATTGTTGTAGAAGAGCTCGTCTCGACGGTACGCATGCCCAACATCCCATATCTCGCTTTGGCCTTCCAAAGCAAACCTGGCGCTCTGCTGCATATGCTGCCTTGGATTCCCCAGCCCCAACAATATGCCAAACTTCTTCAGGCGTCCTTCCCGCGTGACCACCTTCTGACATCAAAGCTTTCCAGAGAACGCCCCTAGTAGACATGTGCAAAACCTGCATTGCAACCTGGTTTAGTCGATGAACGAGATAATGGTTTTGGATTGTGTGTCTTCCGTTGAAGGTTGCACAGCGTTCCAGATTATACTGTTGTATTAGTAGACCATCTGTGTCGTTCAAAAGTCCAGGTCGCGTGTAACGTCCCATATAGAAGCCACTCTTCACGGGTGGAACAACCCGGAGCTCTGAAAACGGATCTCGTAGACTTGCCAAGATCGGATTTGGACACAACGCCATACAGCTCCACATTGATGACACCGAAAAAATCTTCCTCGGTACACAGTAGAAGTCAAGGCATCTATTCAAATTTGTTTAACTAACTATTTTCTGCCGCTGCGCTGGCTGCCATATAGTATCAATTTCTTCTTGAGATAAAAGAACAGATGGTTGGTGAACTCAAAGCGTATCTCCCAATGAAGAAAGCTCTATAACCATTTTATAACCGATCAGGTGCAATTTTTCAATCAACTCATTCTTGGGACCACGAAGAGTCATGAACTTGACCGTATACTTCCAAGGAAAGTGTTCCATGACCAGCGACTCTGCCCCCTCAACATTCAATGAAAGGTAGTCAATCTCTCTTGGGACATTTGTCTCATTGAAAACACTCAATGTATGGAAATATGTTGTTGTTGTTGCTGTTTATCATCTCCGAGCACTACCCTCCCTCCATCTGGTTCCCCTCCCGCAAATGCACCAACAATCCTACAGTTGCGACGAAAACTAGCAAGTCTGTACCAATACTGTGGATTTGGCTCAATGCACAAGCCATCCCAACCGACCAACTCAAGAGTGAACGTGTATGAGGATTCAAGTGCATCATGGGCCCCAATATCCACAAAGAATGGTCTCATACTATCATATATTGACTGATCTGGCATATTCTTTTTTTTGGCATTTTTAGCCTTCACCAAGGCAATGATTATATAATCTTGCTTCTTGTTTGCATATTGCTTGAGAGGTCCAGGATTGTCTTTGGAATATATATACTGGGTGAAATCCTCTACTAACACTCTTCATAATAGGGAGCTCTTCAGTCTCCCAGCGCTCTTTTGCTATTATATACTTACCCATGGATTCGCGCTCCGCAGTCAAAGACGCCGCGGTTTTCTCCGTGGATTTGTGGTGCTCTTCAGCTGCAACAATCTTCTGTTGGAGATCATCACGCTCCGCAGTCAAAGACGCCATGGTTTTTCCCACTGTATCCAAATTTTGTTTGAGCAGGCTCTGCTCCTGGTTTAGTGCCTCTGTCTGCTGTTGTGCTTCGGCGTACAATATGATATCTTCAGCTGCATCGGACCTTAGTTTCCAAAACGTCCCAATCAGGGTCCCAATGTAGAGAAGCCCAAGAAAAAGAAGGGTGATTGTTTATCTTCCTTCGTCAGATAACCTTCCGTCGCGCCTTGGTCCTCGCCTGTTGGTATAGTCTATGAATTAGAAAGTATATGTTGAGATATAGTTATGCAGATAATATATTTGTGTAACTAAGTTCTCTAGAAGGTT
>JAZGVS010001175.1:0-10506 GCA_037356235.1 Bacterosira constricta
TGAAGGCTCCAAATAAGGCCCCAAACGGAGTTATCAGTCTCACTATCCGACTTGCGTGTGGGATCCGTTTCTTCGCTGGAGGAGATGCGTAGATGACATTGCATGAGATTGCATGTATGTTTGGAATGTCACATTCGAGTATATTTCTCAGCGTGGGCAGTGTCATTGGTGCCGGCAATGCATGTGATGGACTGAAGTTTGAAAAGAAATCGCTGACGGATTCCTGAAGAAGTCAACTTGTCGGCTATGTGAAATCGCTAAATATCATTTGCAGGGGCATTTTGGTACCGTCGTCGCAGGATTGTCGCCATAAATCTGTGTTTGGCGACGTGCATGGTGCATGAACCGCCCGTGGCTGCATGGGCGGAGCAAAGAACAGAACAGAACAGAAAGCCAAAACCTGCCCCTGGACCACACCCACGCGCACCCCCTTCATCCATTCAACCATGGTGGAACGACAACATCAGCCCCGCGGTCGGCCGCCATCCTATCCCACCGTCGTCACCACAACCACTGATAATAGTGCTACTTCTGCTGCCGCTGATTCTCTTGCTGCCGCCGTCGATAATAATTCCAACAGTGCAGCAGAATTATTAACCACCGACCCAACGCCCCTGCCATCATTGGAAGCAGCTATTCGTCTATACGAACGAGATGGAAATGCCAACGCTTCTTTAGAGGAATATCGTCGTATTTGTGGCGAGAAGAGCCGTGGTGGTGAGTATGATGAAATTGGAGGAGCGACGCCGGCGATGAACAGCAAAAATAACGAAACCGTCATAGGATTCGAAACCAATAATACAGCTCCACTATCACGACTGCACAATCAAGCAGTGCTAGAACATCTCTCATCGCTACGCTGGGGAAATCGTATTCGTGTACGTCCCCGTCCTTCATCGTTCGATTCAAATGATGAAAATCTCAAGATTAATGGCGCTGAGAAGGAGGAGAAATTGTCAGTCATTTTAGCATCTATTGCTGCCTCAACGTATGATGATCCCATCAGTATGAGAAGCGGTAGTAGCGTTCATCATCATCAGCAGGGGGGGATGGTATTGGGGAAAATAATGTGCCAGCAATGAAAAAGACCGAGGATCCCCATTCTACCACTGCAGCAAGAGGTACTGCCAAACAAAAGGAAAAGAAACAGCAACAACTACAACAGCACCAGGAAAACAATCAAGCTACACCATACACAATGCGCATGGGGGGATACAATAAACTAGTGGGAGCGCATAATACATGCACATGTCTATATGCCGAGGGAAAATATCAGGTGCTGCTGGATGACTTTAGGACAATGGCTGATTTTTTCGAGGGATTTAATGCTGTTGCTGCTGATGGTGCGGATGAGAAGAATGACAAAGTATCTTCCTCCACTGGAAATCGTCATCTTGACTCTCTGAAAGAGAAGGTATCATCTCCCACTGAATATCGCAATATCATCTTTACGATGACGCGTATTGCGTTCTTGATATTGGATTGTCATTTTGCATTGCATGCTGGCAATGGATTAGGACTGGGGCCAATTTTTGCTAAAGAGGGCAGTACTAATTATGCTAGGAGTGGATTGCACGTGGAAGATATTTTCGCTTGGATTGAATATTATGCCCTACCGACATCTTGTCCCAAGGGCGATGCTGGTCATGATGAGCTGAAATTTAGGTTGCATCTATATCGATCGAGGATGCACTTTCTTGGAAATAAGAGTGATGGCACTACCGATCTGCGTATTTCACGAAAGGAATTGAAGAATGCCATGGATATTTACCAGAATAAACTATGCAGTGTGGAAGAGGAGGGAGAAGTGAAAGAACAACATCATCAGCAGCAGCAGCATGGCAAGAAGGGCAAACACTCTAGAGGGAGCAAGGGTGGAAGTCGTAGTGGCAGTGGTGGCGGCGAAACAACAAGCGTGACTAGCATGGCGGCTGGAAGTTTGGTCACGTCCACATCCGACGTATTGTGGAGTGAGGGGAAGCAGCGTGCAACGTTTGAGGGAATGCCAAACAAGCCCATTTCTACCCCTTCGCCAACGGCAACGGGTGCATCATCATTAGCAGCGGTGGTAAAGGCAAAAAAGAAAGACACCCCTGACCTACAAGCACGACATGAATCTGTTCTGTATCTCAAGGCAAATCTCGAATATCTGAGGGGGAATACATTTAAATCGTTGAAACTGTGTGCCGAAGCAAGGTCAGCAGGAAGAAAGAGCCGCATTATTGTAGGCGCAGAGGGCAATGCTGACGATAGAAGGGAGGATGGAATGCATCCTCATCTTGACAACAGTAACGAAGAACTTAATGCGAAGGAGATTGATGGATTGCCATCATCGCAGGACACTAAAATTGCTGCTGCTCCAGATTCAGGCAGTGGCAACAAAAACAACGAGCTCCAAACTCCGCCACAGTCGTCCATCAGTCTTGATAGTGGCGAGGAGACTCAAATGGCAAACAATTACGATGAGGCAATTTACTACAATAATCTGGCATTGTTGCATCAATCCGCAGGCAAGATTCATTTGGCATTGCGTTATTACTCATATGCATTATCCTACATGGATAATGAGCAGGCAGCACTTGATACTAATAATGATGAAAATGGCGGCTCTCCTTCCACAATTACTACTCAAAACAACAACATCTTTTGGTCCAACGGCTTGGCACGTCCAAACATTTCGATAGAAATTCTAAACAATATGTCAGTGTGTGCATTTCAGGCGCAAGATTTTCTCATGGCGTATGAATATATGGCACGGTGTGTGAATATGTCACCGGGTGTGTTTGGCAAGAGAGGTCGGTGTTGGTTGAGGTTGGGTCAGAGTTGCATTGGTAAGAATATTATGGATTGGGTGTGTCAGCTCGTAGTGCTATATTGAATGTATATTTCAGTTGAAGTGCTGAAAACTTGATCAGCATTCTCTCATTTCCTTTATCTACTTTCAATACCTCTTGTAATGATGATGCATTGACACATGTAAACATATGAAAGGCATTTATACCAAGCTTCAGCAGACGTCTGAGCCGAAACAACGAATTAGTCTCATTGGGTTGCTTGATCCAGATACTGATTTAGGCAGCAGCGGTGAGATCGGCCTACCAAGCAACAATACGAATATCTCGACAAACCCCCTTGAAAGAGCATCATTTTGTCTATACCAGGCACTCCATCTCAGTAGTAATACTGGCAACAACAACTTCAATCATCTCAATATCAATGAGTCCATGATCACCGCACCACCAAAAGATGGAAATGATGTTGATGCTAATGCCGACAGGGATTGTTACGAAATGGCTCTTGTTTCACTTGCTTATGTCAAATTACAATTGACAGATTTTAGGGGTGCTCTCGAAATTACTAAAAGTGTTCTTCTTAGCCATGGTGGTTCCAAAGGAGGTGAAGGCTCGGGATCCACATCATCTCTTCGAATGCGTGAAATGGCAGAAGTTTATTATCGCGAAGCAGCCATTCAAGTTGGATAAAATGTTTGCTTAGATTTACAATACCACACATAGGCATTGTACTTCGTACAGTGGGTACAGAAGTGTAACCTCAAAATCAGTTTTTGTCAAAATAATTTGATTTTCTACACAATAAGTACGATCCGCCGGACCTGTCACGTGAGTAAATAATGTTTCAACGACTCAGGTTAGTCAACGGCGATACAAGAATTAGGGCAGGGTATTGATCTTGGGGCACGTATCACAGAGCAGAGCCAACCAATCCATACCGTATTATGGCGAAGACTTTGACGCCACCAGTCTTATGCCAGTGCAGCGCCTGGAAACCAACAATTGTTTTGGTAATAATAGCTCCGTGCGGCAACATTGCTCGAGAGAGAGAGAGAGAGAGAGAGGAGGAGGAAAATAGGCTGGCATGGTAGAATCACCAAATTGAAATCGCAACAAATGATTGTAACAAACAATATCTCAGTGTTGCATGGTATCATTTTTTCAGCCCCTTGGTATTTTCTTTTCCCTTTGCACAAGCATATTCTTTGGTATATACTAGTAATTGCTCTGCTGGGATAGAGATACCATTATTAGATTGCTGTTAATGCTGGTAGAGAGAGGAGGAAGGAAAAGAGGGAGAAGAAAGGATTTCATGCGTTGAACTGCTTTCCTAGCAAATGAGTAATGGCCCCTAACTACTTGCTTTGCTGTTTCTATTGCTATTTTCTTTTGTCTCTTTGAAATTTTACAGCCATATTATACTCTGAATTCAATGCACAGTCAAACTTGGTATTATTCTGCAGCATAGTTAATGGTCACATTGATATAATGATATTCGAGATGCTCATGGCAATGACTTTACCTTCCGACATATGCGGGCTAGATATCGTACTGATTTTGTTGCAGGCATAGCTGCAAATGTCATTGAAGATACATCAATAATTATTTTGCTTTACAATAGTAACTACTTTCTATCATGGAAAACGAGAGAGCGATGCGATAATCCATAAGTGCTACTTGGTGTCCCCTGCCCAATGTATTTCTCTTCTAATATTGTTGCCGTGTTGCAGTGGGCATCTTTTCACACTTGCTGTGTTGTCAATGTTGACGTTGTCGTGTCCCTGCTTTTGCCATTGTCGTGCTGAGCCAAACTCGAGCGAAAAAGGATTTCTCAATTCTTACAGAACTCGTAGTACCAACGAATCAACTATCCTTCAGTCTCGCCATAACTTGGGCTGTACCTACACTAATCTGTGTAGAAGATAACCACAGTTCTGAGAGCCATCGCTACTCTCAGTCCAGTAAGTAAAATCCAACCAAGAGTTTTATAGCATCATAGCTCTAGACAAAGAAATTATTCTACCTATCGCATTAAAAGAACATGTGCACACTTCCCTGCTATCTTCTGGAATTTAACAATGCCAATAGTTCTCTACACCATTACTAGTGGGGTGAGGCTGTTGAAGAAAGTGCTACGTGCTCATCAGAGCAGCATTCAATGCATTGTCCAAATCAGCAATGAGATCCGCACAGCTCTCAATTCCAACAGACAATCGTATTAAAGTATCATCAATACCCAACAATGCCCGCTGTTCATCTGGTACCGAAGCATGTGTCATAAGACTTGGACATTCTGACAAAAAGATGTTTTTATGATATTATGTAAGCTCGCAAAATACAATGGTCTATCAGAAGGGTATGCACAGTTCTCTTCTTACCGGCCAGGGATTCCACTGCGCCCAAAGATTCAGCTAGTGCAAAGACTTGCAGCTGCTCCAATAACATACGATCAACCGAAGGGTTATAAGTGTGCGACAATGGTCTCAATATGAATGATGCATGTATTGGATTATGTACAACATCAACTAGATAGTTTTCACGTACATTTTTAAGCACAACAGCAGAATGCTCTCTGTTGCCGACACAATAAAAAGTGATCATGGCTCCATATCCATTTTGCTGACGAGTTGCAATCTCGTGCTGCGGGTGTGATTTTAACCCAGGATAGACCACCTTCGTCACACCTTTGTGGCTTTCTAAAAATAGAGCGATGGCATTCGCATTGCTTTGTAGACGCATACATACAGTTTTGAAGACAGGTGAAACATAGGATACGGTGAGCTATTGCAAAAGTAATAAGTATAACAGTACAAGTCATATTCCCACATACCGAGCAGCAGCCTCCATTCTTAGATGCAATGTTTTCAAGCCTCTATGAGCCAAGTAGCAATCAAATGGCGATGGGACAGCGCCGACGCCATTCTGTGTGAACCTCAACTGTTTATATATTTCTTCACTATTAGTACATACGACTCCCATCACCACATCTGAGTGGCCATTTATGTATTTAGTTACCGAATGAACGACAATATCGGCACCATGCTCAATGGGATTTTGAAAGTACGGCGAGCAGAATGTATTATCCACTGCCAGGATGGCACTGGCATTGATTTTTTTTACAATTGTGGACACTTTATTAATATCAGTCACTTTTAGAGTGGGATTTGTAGGAGTTTCAAGCCAGATCAATTTTGTTTTGCCTTCAGAAGTCAGTATTTTGGATGCAACCGCCTTGTCGTCACTGAAATCTACAAAGTCAACCTCGATTCCCATGCCTATTTGTTTCAAATGGTGTTTGCAAATGTTATTTGAAACAGTGGTGGGATGTGAAGTGTGAATGAAACAGCGTCAATGAATTGCTTACGTGGTTGTACAATTCTGCGAAAGTACCGTTGTGTTCCACCGTATACATCGTCGATAGACAGAATATTTTCACCTGGTGCGAGGAGATGGACGACTGCGGAGGTAGCAGCACTCCCAGAAGAGAATGCAACGCTAGTGATGTACACAGTATAAGAACAAAAGCGTGCAGATTTTAGGTATTTATCAGAAATACTCAATACATTCTAAACATAATGCAATAGAACATAGAACGTACCAATACTTTGCCTTCTCTGCGGCTGCAACAGCACGTTCAAAGACGCCCCTGGTTGGATTTCCTAAAGTCGCACACGAAAAGAAAAAGAATAGAGTACTGAGATTATCAAAGATTGTATTGGTACGAAAGCTAAATAAGCAATGACATAACACATACCTGTGCGGCTGTATTCATATCCCATGCCAAAACTATTCGGGTCGTCGCGAGCCGTTGGCTCTCCTGGTGTCGATTGTTTGAATGTCGTAGCTAGACTAATGGACGGAACAACTGCCCCCGTTGGGTTTGCTGCAGAATTATCAATATGGCTTGATGTCAACGGGTTGTCAATGTGGAGATATGTCGTTCCTTGGCCGTGGTAGATGTCAGCCAAGGCAATGGCAGACTCAATAGTGGAGCTACTATGCCCGTTTGCGGACGCTCCATTGGTCTCGTTGCTGTGAATACTTGACATGCTCCTTTCGCTTTTGATTATTGATATCTATGCCAACTTGATGATGCTTATGCAAATAGAAGTGTTTTTGCCGCCTATTAGAGAAGAATTTTGGCTCCAGAATATGTTCTGCAAATGTTCTGGTTCTGATGATTCTGGGTGTGATTCTGCATTCTCAGGAACATAAGTTTTGCATCGGTGTCAGCTTGATAGATCTTGGACTTGAGACTTCTCTTGAGAGATGTCAGATGTCAGTGTCAGGCGTTTACGCTAGAATAATATCACATCTCAAGCAAGAGGTGCACGGTTATTTGCCCCTGGCACGGTGCACGGTGCACAACATGCTACAACCTGCTAGGTACAACATGGCATGAACGAACATCACGGATCTGACCTCTCCGCGCGCGAGCTCCTGCCGCGAGCCTCAAAGGTATCCTGTTGAACATACTACTTCCTACGTGCGAATTTGGCGGGAACATGAAGTCTCCACGACGACCACAAGAACACAACGCTTCTCTTGCTTCCCTTCTCCCTTCTCCCTTCTTTCGCTCTTCGCTCTTCGCTCATATCGCATCTTCTTCATTCCTCATCCTCGCTCATCCCTCCATCCAACATTCCATCCTACAAAAAATGATGATCGACAGCACGAGCCCGAGTTCAGAATAGCCTCCCTCCAATTCCAATCTCCGCGGCCACCGCACAACCGCTCAATCGTCGCTTCCGCTCCACCTCTCATCTCACTCACAGGCTCAGGACCGTATCACGATTACTGTCATTTATCGCAATTTATCGAATGCATCAACAATATCACACTCACCTCACACCCCGCGAGCGTAGTATCTCGTAGTATCACCAGCAGTATTTATCTTCATCGCACTGTCTGCCCTCTTCCATATCTCCCTCTTCCTTCGCCATAGCGTACGACACCTCCAACTCCAAAATGCTAACAACAAAGGAAATTATCCTCGAGTATGTCTGTCCTCTCTTGGGTTGCTTGGCGGCAAATTTCATGTTCACAGGTGTGTGTTTACAATTTATGCATTCCGTCAGTGTGCTTTTCTCTCGCATTGCCTCATTTGATATATTGTCAGGCTGATTTCATATTTGTCATTACCCTTTTTACAACAATAAAATGGCAGCACCATTAAAGGACGTCCGCCGAGCTGTCAGCAGAGGCACTTTGGGTAGCTTAAATCCAACCCCGTGGGCTGTCATGACTGGCAATTGCACTGGATGGTAAATATTGTCGTTATTGTTTTGTTTCACTGTAATATTAATCTGTGTCTTTCTTTTGCTAACCGAACAAATTTTACCCGTGGAATATGAAGGCTTACTTACTCTTATATAATACAGGTGAGTTATCATGATTTTCCATGCAATATCATCGATTATGTCGTCACTCTCTAATGCCATAAACAAAAATCTCGTCTTGTGAGGATGCAGAATCAATTCCTATTTTGGGCAAATGCACCCGGATTTTTATTTTCTACATGGTTCAACTTGGCAGCAGTGAAACTCCAAGTAAGATGTGTTTGGATACGTTTGCCCATATTATGAGTTGGAAATCTTTTTCTTGCCTGTTTTCATTTCTATGCTTATACTATCAATTCTCTCTTAGTACTCTGACAGAGTATCTACTACCATGCACTCGCAGTTTATTAAATTAGTAGACAGTAACAAAAAATCATTTGTAATACATGCCAGGGAGGGTGATGGGCGTATGATGTTAGGGGGAGGCCTAGACTCAGTGGAAGAGAGCAAAGACCAGGAGGTTTTGAATGATGACAATCATTCAGCTATGCACAATTTTGAAATGTTTAGAACAGCCGCTTTGGAAATAACAACACAAAAGATAGAAGCCCCAGCTCCACACGAGATGATTGTACTTGGAGGTAAGCCATGAATTTTCTAACTGATTGTCGAACTCAATTTCTGGCAATTCCTGCAGTTAAATATCAATTATGCCACGGCTAATTTTTGACTCGTGCAACAGTTATCACAGTGTGGTTAGGGGTGATATCTTTCTCATGCTTCCTAAATCTCAACGTTGACCAATGGCAATTGGTGATTGGCATAGTAGTAAACATCAACCTTTTATTTTTCTATGGAGCGCCCCTGTCGACGATATTTACCGTGTTGAAGACGAAAGACTCAAGGTAAATATTGAGATTGCAAAAGATGTGACATTGGCTTACATAACCGCTCATTCTAATTTCTTTTTACATTAATACAGCTCAATTCACAGATGGACCATGCTAATGAAGTAAGATATGTTTGGATATGTTTGCCCATAATATGAGTTGGAAATCTCTTTTTTATATGTTTTCATTTCTATGCTCATACTATCAATTCTCTCTTAGTACTGCCAATGCTTGCTTTTGGACTGCATTTGGATTTGGAGTGAAGGATTGGTTCATCACTGTGCCAAATGGTTTAGGTGCCATCCTAGGCTTCATTCAAATGTTTCTTCGTTTAGTAATCCCTAGCCGAGAGATGGCCCCATCTTCTAGCGGAATAGAAAGACAGGAGATAGAGGTTGATGTTGAAGCAACTGCATCGAAGAAGAGTGAAAGAAGGTTCCCGCCATTATGGATGTCTACTACTTCGCTAAGCAGTTGAGTGCCTGATCATGTGTTTCCATACATAGCAATGTGAATTTCTGTCTTCGATTGTTCAGGTGGGAGCTTCGTTCACATGCCGTTGATATTTTGTGTTGATCTTACTGCTACGGCATCATACGAATAATACGTAGAAGCGAAGCAATTCGATCATGAGTCGAGTCACACTAAAACAAACCCGTCAACGCAACTTTTTAGTATTTCGTGTTCAATGACAGAGGCCTGCTCTTTCGTTTTCTTCATAAAACATGGACTTTGATTTCTCTACTATCACTTGGAATGCTGTCCAACTTTGATCAAACAATGGCACGGGCGCAATTACAACCCCATTTTCTTTTTTGGTGTCAACCAGGGTTTTGATCATCTTTTCGTTGAGATGCACACTCCTGCCCAGACATTTGCTGGTAATGTTCCTCTATCAAAACCTCCACTGAGCTTCCGCTAGTCAAGATTGTCCGTGATTTTGCAAACAAATCATACCCCATAGATGATAAGCTTCTAATGATGGGATATTTGGCGGCCTCAAAAATCCATGCCTGATCATACTGGGGTTTAAGACAAATCGTACGTACGTGTACCCAGCACGTGGTTTGTCAGGGCACCATGGCATCCGAAATGCCTACCCTTCAATTGGATGATGCTCCTGGCGATTGCCAATTGAACAATAGTGATGAGCTTAATTTAGCAACTATGGTGTTCTTTAGAGGGAAGAGCGGAGCAAATCGGACCGCTAAAGCCCGCGAATGGCCACATGGCCATCAATTCGGCCTGGAAACCCCCATGGCACCAAATGCGGTGAATGGGAGGAGGGATTATTATTATGTCACCGGAACCAATGGAACTAGGGCATTAATTGGGCCCAGCGAGGATGACAGCACTGAGGACGATGGTGTTGAAGGCGACAGAGCTGAAAGTGGTAGCATTGGGGACAGCAGCGAGGGTAGCAGCGCCCGGGGCGATGACAATGATGATGATGGCAACAGTGACCACGAGAACGATACAGACCGTCACAATGACTGGCATGCATTGTCAGGCAACGGCCCCATAGAAGGTGGAAAGTGTCACCAT
>JAZGVS010001176.1:0-10493 GCA_037356235.1 Bacterosira constricta
GAGACTGATCAAATCACATTCTTTGTGTGGCAAGTATCATTCTTCCAATAGAGCTTGAGCTGAAATTGAAGCAGCAATTGCAGAAAAGAAACAAGTGAGGCGGATCTGGACAAGCATACAATGAGGTCATGCAGGAAAGCAGTACAGAAAATGAAGGATTTATTGTTCTCCGTAGGCAGTGCAGACAGAATCATTGACATAGTGTGATGGTTATGGTAGATGGAGACAAGTCAAACAAGTACTATTTGAAGGAACGGAAGTTGCAATCGATTGTTATGGATGGCCTGAAAGACTTTTTGGGAATGTTCCAGCATCCACATGGTGAGGGGTACAAGGGTGGATGCAGACATTCACTTGAGAATCAAAATGTTTATGACGCTAAAATTTCTGCGATCAACAGTAATGAACTGACTAATGCTAAGCTTGGTAGATTTCTAAATTGTACTCTAAATGTGTCTCAAAGGACCTTAATACGCATATTGAGGAGAATGGAGACATATCATATTAATATTAGTGTGTTTTAGAAAAGTAATAAAGCATCAAAAAATGAACCATACAGTACTCAATGATCATGTGCTGCCAGTTTGTTATAGATTGTTATAATATCTGTAGAATATAGTGTTGTTTAGCTTGGTACACCCGAACTGCCAGAACTGCCATTTTGAATATATTATTTGTTGTTTGCATTGGTGTCTTGCTTCAAAGGTAGTAGATAGATACTGATTCATAGTCAAAAATTATCAAAAAAAAGACCAGAATTTGCATCAGTGATGCGCTGCATCTACAGAATGATCTGCAATGGCCGTTACAGAAAGATAAAGGGGAGGTAAAATTAGTAAGTGCATTCCTGGACAATTGAAAAAATGACATCATGATTTGCCAACTCACCTCCATTTTGCTTGATTTTGGCCGCCGCTCCCACTCATACCTAATTCTGATTGGCCCCCTATCCTTTAGTCTTTTGGTTGGAAATTTGCATAAACATTACTCGCGGTAGTGATAAAGAGGGTGTTGAATTGGTAAGTCATCATATTATCAATTGAAAAAATGACATCATAACTTGCCAACTCACCTTCATTTTGCTTGATTTTGGCCGTCGCTCCCACTCATACCTACCTCCGATTGGCCCCCTATCCTTTAGTCTTTTGGTTGGAAACTTTTACAAACATTACTCGCGGTAGTGATAAAGGGGAGATAAAATTGGTAAGTGCATTCCTGTACAATTGAAAGAATGACATCATGATTTTCCAACTCACCTCCATTTTGCTTGATTTTGGACGCCGCTCCCACTCATACCTACCTCCAATTGGCCCCCTATCCTTTAGTCTTTTGATTGGAATTTGCTCAAACATTACTCGCGGTAGTGATAAAGGGGAGGTAAAATTGGTACGTGATTTCCTTGTCAATTAAATAAATGCCATCACATCTTGCCAACTTACCTCTATTTTGCTTGATTTCCGCCGCCACTCCATTTCAACAAAGGTGAATTGAATATAGTAATAAATCTAACCCCACCAGCAGATGAAGCAAAAGAAATACCGGAAGAGTTTTGTGCTTGCTTTGGAAAACATATGGCGTCCACATCTCCAATCAGTTATTGGATATGATAGGTGAAAGGGACAAGAATTGCTTGCCGTTTGTGAACATATGTGCCTACGTACTTGGATTGAAATGTTGAACGATGATGCTGATCTTTGGGCTGACATGCCATCTTGTGATTTTGATAAGTGGGTCCTGGAGAAAGTGGTTGAGCCTTTGTCAGAGCAACACGATCAAAAAAACAAGCTATGAGTTAATGATGGTAGTCTTTGATAAATAGAAAGACAAAGAAGACTCACTACCAACCATGACTGTACACAGTCTTCCAATAATGACTGCACATGGCACGCCGAAGGCGAAGGCTGCAAATGCCTCTCCTCAATTCACTCGCCCTTCCACCCCATCTACTTCAAGTGACACATGCATCAAATCACCAAAAGTCATTGCATCAAACATGCCAGCAGTCGAGGGATGAATGAGCAAGCTTGCAAAAATTGGAGATGCAGCAAGGAAGAGACTGATCAAATCACATTCTTTGTGTGGCAAGTATCATTCTTCCAATAGAGCTCAAGCTGAAATTGAAGCAGCAATTGCAGAAACAAGTGAGGCAGATCTGGACAAGCATACAATGAGGTCATGCAGGGAAGCATCACATAAAATGGAGGATTTATTGTTCTCCGTTGGCAGTGCAGACAGAATCATTGCCAAACTCAGGTACTTCAGAGGAAGATCATCCCTACATGAATTGGATAGTGCGACGGTTATGGTGGATGGAGACAAGTCAAACATGTACTATTCGAAGGAACTGAAGTTGCAATCGATTGTTATTGATGGCCTGAAAGACTTTTTGGGAATGTTCCAGCATCCACGTGGTGAGAGGTACAAGGGTGGATGCAGACGGTCACTTGAGAATCAAAATGTTTATGATGCTATAATAGCTGCGATCAACAGTAATGAACTGCAATGCAATTATGCCACGAACACCATCGATATGCAGGCGGAATCTCAGCGTCACCCACATTTTGGCCCTCTCCCAAAACTCCAACAAAATCACCCTGCGCATGGCATGAACACCCTCATGCCCAACACTCTCCTTCCGCGTAAAACGCTTCACCCTCGGCCGTCAAATACGAAGCTTCCAATGCCATCCCTACAATTCCACCTGGGCATTCAAAAGTCTGCCAATTGTCATGACAAATGACTTGGACGGTGCGAGTGCCACGCCGCATGTCAAGTTGATGAGGATTATGTTTCAGAATATTTTCCCGGCAATTCATGTTGGGACGGTGAGGTTGGCGGATTGTTGGAGGGTAGTGTTATTCAACTTTATTAGGAGGGATGATGATGATGATGATGATGAGAAGAAGGGTTCTCGAAAACAATCTACTACTGTTTCTGTTACTAAAGATGGTAATACTGAGGATACTGATTATAAAGATGAAGAAGTGGAAATTAAACATTACGCCATCCGCGCCAAACCCATAGGAGTCGATCGCAAAGTCCGTCGCCTCGTTGAATCCAAAATACCTAACTTATCCAAACCCAATGACATTGCCGACTTCATATCCAACTGGACAGGAGCGGGAGGAGCTGTCATGAAACCAGGTGAAATGAGTGATTCCAAACCAGAGGACAAAACCTCCCATGTCGTACTACACTCCAATTATTGCAGCAAGGGCAACAATCCCTTGCAGACTTCCACCTTGAAACTAGTTGAATTGGGACCCAGACTTCGTCTCAATTTGCACAACGTGGAGCGGTTACTTGCAGCAGGAAACGTCATGATGTATCATGCCTACGTGCACAAGAATCCGCAGGAGATGGCAGCATTGAAATCACGCAAGGAGGGTACGGTATTGTTGAAGAAGCAGAGGAGGGAGCAGCAGGAGGTCAATGTGGCAAGGAAGCAGGCTGTGAAGGATGATAAGAATGAAGAAGGCAATACAGAAGAGGGGGAAGGAGCAGGAGGAGAAGGCTGTGGCGAAGTTGAGCGGGGAGGCTGTGGTTGGGTTGAAGGGTGATGATGGTGAGAGGAGGATGATGATGAGTCTAGCAGTGGTGAAGAAGAGGAATCGAACAGCAGAGATGAAGGAGAGGAATCTAGTGATGAATAATAAATATTCTATCTAGTTGACTAAATCATGGTAAAATTGATCTACGGTATTTGTTAGATGTTGTTGTCAAGTTTCTAATATCCTAGCTATGATAGGCATCATTCATTCTCTGTTGTACTGCATTAGATTACATTGTACGTGCTGCGACCAAAATTAAGCTGTACCTCTCACATCCCACCACCAAGCATTCAAACACAAACCAGGGAGAAAAGGGGATCTAGCAAGGCGGCCATGCAAAAGAAAGCGAAGGCGGATGTAACACGAAAGAAAAGAGAGAAGGCAAAGGTCACCAAAGCCAAAGCAGCACAAAATAATGATGATATGACACCAACGCCCCCCACACAATCGCGGCGAATAGATGAGTTTGATATTCATGTTGATGGATCACACAATAATACGGCTCCTACAACAGTTCAGACAAATAACGATGGAACACCTTCAATGCGCACGCAATCACGTCGTATCAATGATCTTGATATTTATATTGATGGTAAGGTATGCACAATAATTCATCTCCTCCTGCTGCCCGTAAAAATTATAATGCGACATCTCCGTTGACGAAATCCACCCTGGCTATAACGGCAGCTGTAACAGGCTCAATATCAACAACCACCCCTATCCGAGGAAATGATGGCACTGCTATTCCGCCCTCCACTGCAATACTCGGCTCATCCAATCCTCCTGACAGACGTTCGAAGAGAAAAAGTTCTTCCTTCAACTGCGGAAACAACAATCAAACAACAAAAAAGCATTTAGCGAATACGAATACATCTCCTATCATGACTGATGCAACGTATCACAATAAAACAGTTGACCTAACAGCACCAGACAAATGCCATCCTCTTGATAAGGAGGCATGGTACCACACGAAGCCAGACCGATTTGGTAAAACAAAAGATAGGCGGAGCGGACATGAAAATGATACAAAATTCAATATCCGTGATGTGGCGAATCAAGCTCTCAATCGACAAAAGGCTAAGTTGAAAGAACTATAAAAAACAGTGGCAACAAAGAGCAGCGTCGATCTCTTCTTGTAAAGTTTTGTGCTGATGAGGAAAAACTCACTGACAATACTGGCGAAGAATTCACGTGGCTGATGAAGCTCAATCAATTGGTATTGTCAACATTGAGGAGACGGAGGTGGCAATGTATATGATGGACAATGTGAGAAACCTACTTGGAAAGGCACACAAAACTAATAATAGGAATGGCAGTAATACGACACTAAAACAGTTACTGTGCAAGTAATTTCAACTGCTGTCAGTAAAACACCAGAGAAGGAGCATACGACAAAACGAAAACCCATTGTCTCGAGGAGACAAATACGTAGGTTCTTAGGATTTTCACATGGCACAGGCCATCGTAACCTAAAAAAGGGAGAAGGCAGGAGGCGGAAAATTGTAGATGTGGATAAGAATGGTTATGAATATCAGGAGGATCATGCAGAGAGAACAAAGTACAAGCCTGAAGAGAGAGAGGAACTAGTTGATTGGATCGTAAATGATAACATGCATGTGAAAGATAATCCATGCAAAGGCGAGCAGTGCATTAAAAAGGACAAAGATGGCAAGATCGAGCGTGACGGTACTGGAAGACGAATCCGTGTCCCAACAAAACTCTTAATGGTTCTACCACGCATCCTGCATAAGTATATGATGGAGAATTTCAAAGGCGCCCTTAAGAATGGTAAGATACGGTTCTCAGAGTCCACGCTACGCAAGTTGATACCAAATTTTGTGAAAAAGGCCTCAGCAAGACATTAAACAATGTGCGGTTGTGAAACATGTGTCATCTTTAATGACATGTATCAATGTCTGGTCTTGTGGAGGAAGAAGTTGGTGACACGCGTAGAGCACAATATATCTCAAATGGAAGATGGACCCGAACAAGTCAAATTCACGAGTGATTTGGAAGAATACAAAACTCACATCAATAAAGACGGAACTGCATGGAATGCCGCGACTCAACTTGGGTATACGAAAACAGAAATAAAGGACACGGGAGAAGAGGTAGGACGGCACTTTCACCATTTCAGTTGTGTCAAGGGTAAGTGTGATGAGTGCCCGATGTGGAACAATGTCATGCACAAAATGGAGAGAGAACGCAAAGAGCCACTTTGCTACAGCATCTACGGGAAGTATCACTCATGTACGGTACATGGCGAGAAGAATCTTGATCGTGTAAATGTGGAAGACAAGAAGCCGTATTGCATTATATGCAAGAGGATGTCCGAGGATGAATTGAAAACACTGAAGAGGAGGCCATCAGTCAAGCCGAAGTACATCCGTATGAAGAAATCAGAACCAATGAATGAGTTCATGAAGGAAGATGGAACTTACATGAAGTACCTCTGTGGCATGTTTTATCATGTCACTCTAATTGTCATTCTTGGTGCAAAAGTTTGTCAAAGGTCTCTTGAGAAGGAGGTAGAGGCGAATCCATTTGCTTTATTATTCTGTCGTGATCATTCTGAGAAATACACACCAAGGCCCAACGGAGAGATTCAGTCAGAAGGGATTGGAATTGCTGAAGCTGTATCAATTGAGGGCGCCAGTATGTACTACAAACCCATTGATACAGACCAGTACAGGAAAATCATGTACTACCATATTTCAGATGATAAGAAGCAAAATGCATCAACTGTGTACTGCAACATTACACGTACCCTCGACGGAGTTAACGATAGGGGTGAGATCCCGAAGGAAAAGTTAAGCGCAATATATGACATTTGTGATGGATGTGCAGTTCAATACAGATGCTCTCAGGTGCTACATTCTATGAGTCTCATGGCGAAAGGAAAAGGAATTTGGTTCTACAGAGTGATTATGTGTTCTGGTCATGGGAAGTCTGAAATTGATGCAAAGTGCAGTCAAGGAAAGACACATCTCAACTTTGTTTACTCACAGGATCCGCTGCTTCCTGAGGACGATCCAGAAATCAATCAATTAAGAGTGGCTATACACAAAATGGAAAATGGGGTAAGGAGGAGCCTCGCGGAATGTGTTTATGATATTCTACGGAAATGGGAGTTTAGCGAGGATGAGGAGAAGAGATTGCTCAAGGAGCGAAGGTGCCATTTGCGTTCTGTTGATGAAGCGACTTGGCATAATCTCAAAATGAAGGCAATTGGATTTGAGAAGGGACACAAAATGGGAATGATTGGACATCACAACTTCGCCGCTGAACCAGAGCTTGAAGGGAAAGTTGCCGCTCGTCGTATTCCATGCAGCTGTAAAGGATGTCAAGATAGATCAAAGATGACTTCTTGGAAACAACGCTACACTGGACCATGCAAAGAATGCAAATTTTGGAACATTTTTCGCATTGATGATAACCACGGATGGAACGATTGGAAAATCATCACGTTTAAGGAGGGTGACGGTTTTGATGCAGATGAGTACGTTGATGCGTTGGCCACTACCTTGCAGGGATTTGGTGAAACTGTGGCGAGGAATATTGTGAATGGAGGCTTTGGCGGTTACTTAGTGAATGGTTTGAATTCGGTCGAATACTATTTGGTGAAATGGGTGGGTTGTCCGAAACAGGTTGAAAAAGACGAGATAGCAGAGGTGGGGGGAAAGAATATCAGTTGTTTGAAGGGGAATGGATATGTGAAGGGTTGTGGCCCAACCATGGCCCAAGAGCAAGGTACTGGTACACTGTTGGCGAGGTGCAAATCATCGTCCGCCTACAACATGTTCTGCAGGCTGATCTTGACATGGAACCTCTTCATGACAACAACCCACTCCCGAGGATGCCTGTTTCAACCTTAAGGGCGGTACTTCCATTAGATCCAATCAAGTTGAGCATGCTAGATCATGATTATATGCTGGAAACGGACACCAACAAGGTGATGACTTTGGATTTGAGGAATTATTCAAAAACAATGATGACCCCAACGTGGTGGTGGGGGAAGACAATGAAGAAGAGGAGAATAGTGATGATGACATGGATGAAGGGAATGCGAGTAGCAGAGGAGGCAGTAGTGGGGATAGTTCCATTGATTCCGATAGCAACTAATAAAATATTCTTCCATATTGTTGTAGATGAATGCTCATCTATATTTAAACAGCACCAGTGCTGTCTATTTCTACTCTGTAAGCAAATACCATCAGTCTGTCACCATCAGTCTGTCAACTCGGCCTTATTGGTTGTAAAATACCATCAGTCCTTTGGAATTACCATCCGCTGTAAACAAAACAACAACAGGTTTCCCCCACCATCATGTTGCATTTTCCACCCTCCCAGGTAACAAAATGAACAGCATCAACAAAACAATCCTAGTTATAAAACAACAGCCAAAAGATGAAGAAGCCCAATGAAATGAAAAACAAGCAATGCAATGTAATAGTCAACCGATATCTCTAGCAATGCATTTTCCACCCTCCCAGGTAACCTTGGTGACAATGTTACAGTCCACCGGTACCGGGACGATGCAGCTATCTTTCGACCGGCTTTGCCAGCTTGGTAAGCGTAGGAGAAATCCACAACGTTAAAAGATGGGTTGCATCAACAAAACAATCCTAGCTATAAAACAACAGCCCAAAGGTAAAAAATCCCAATGAAATGTAACAGTCAACCGATATGTCTATCCATGGCACCAAAACCAAGGTAGCAGAGGCCATAGTTTGCCAGACAGTACTAGCTCCAATCGACGCTCAGGATCAATCAGAGATCAACACACTTTGAAGTAAACAGGTGTACAGGGATGGTGATTTGCCGCCAAACCGATTTGCCGTCCAACCATTGCTTATCTCAAACGAAGTAGAATTACCATCCAATATAAAACAAAAACAGATTTTCAGCCAATGTTGCCATCATCCCCCCACCCCGATCAAATAGAAATACTCACATGGAAAACAGGATTGACAAAAAGGAAACACGGGGGGCGGGGCGATCTCACCAATGTGATAACAATTCTGCTCTATTCACGCAGCCGAACATTGACCCAATTCACAGCAAAACTGACTTTTCAACAATCGCCATCGATCAGATTCGCTGGAAGGGGTATGGGATTTGGGAACAGGCAGTGAGAGAGAAGTTTGGGGGCGGGGAATAGTACTAAATGACAACAGTTTGTATACAACACCGCCACCCATGCCGCCGCCTTCAATGCCACGTCCGATTCCTCCGTCCACACCTTTACTCGCGCCACACATGCCTCCACCACCACCCATACCTCGTCCTCTGCCCATGCCATCTCTCATTCCTCTACCGCCTCCAATTCCATCGCAGCCACCCATGACGCCTCCTATTCCTTTGCTAGCGCCACCTATTTCTCCGCCCATGCCACCGCCTTTTCCCATGCCACAGCCCAATGCCTCCTCCCATTCCGCTTCCACCACCTAACCACAACTTGCCCATGCCGCCTCCCATTCCTCCACCCATGCCACCACGCACATACCTTTACTCTCACCGCCCATTCCGCCTCTGCCACCCATACCACCAGATTTTCCTATGCCACCGCCCATTCCTCCGCCACCCATTCCGATGTAATCCACCGAACCAGTTCGCCGTCAATCACTGACCAGACTAAAATGGGCTGAATCAAATTCTCTGTTGATAAGAGAGGATTGCGGACAACGAATAATTAGCGGCGCGACAAACCTAATTTAAACGATCGACGGCGAGTCGTCCAACCAATTCACTGCCAATCGATGTCCGTCTTACCAAGAGAGGTTTGCGGACATGAGGTGATGAGAGAGAAGAACGGGAGGAATAGAAAGAAAATGACGAGTGACACGACGACTCTAATCCTAATTGAACAACTCGATATACAGCAAGACACGCTTACCGCGTTGGTGGGCAATGTCCGCTGTTCAACTGTAGATTCGGGGAGCATACAGAGCTCATCCAGAAAAGCAACTTACCAGGGACGGGGCCATAGCGTTGGCATTGGAGATGATGTGGAGGTCGCAATTCTTTCACGGGCGGATGCTAAATTTACGTGGGCGTGGTCTGAGCAAGGTTGGCTTTGGTTGGTGGTTGATTGTGATTTACTTTGATTGTTTTGGATCTGGTTCAACTGTCCGTGCGCATGTGCGTGTGGAATGAACTTTCTCCAAAAAATAAAATGGACCCACTGTAAATACCTACTCAACTCTAGAGAGAATATCCTGGCGAAACATACTAACTAATTTTACAAAACAAACAAAACCGTTCCACGCAGGAGTAAAAGCCATCAGTGGCAGTGGTGGTGACGATGGCAGCATCCTACTACTACTACTCTTCCAACGATGCTGCGTTGGCATCATCGTCATTGTTGCCAAGGATGAATTGTAGGTTTGGTGGAGATTGTTGTAGCAGTGGTGGATGCTTCACCAAGGTGGTGGGTGATATAGTAGTTGTTATTTTGTTATCCTCTCCACCGCCATGGTGGTGGATGGAATGTGGTGGGTTAGTATTGATGGACCATCCTCAGTGATGCCTCGTCCGTAGAAGCCGCTCGGATCCATTGTAGGGTGGTCTCAAAATAGCTCAGCTATCAACTATCGTAATCACTTGAACATACCACGCACTGGCACTGATCCTCTCCTCCCAAAAGAGCTCATCCACCAACTAACCACTGGAACATAACACTATCGCTTCTGCTTCTTGTTCCTTGTCCCAGCAAGACAACATTCACCACCATGTCTTTACATCCAAATCAACCCTTTCTTTTGAGAACTTGGATATGTCAAAATTCTTGGCATAACCGACTGACCCAAACCATATTTTCAACAACAATTGCAGGTGTGCTGCCCATAACCTAACAAGAAATCGAAAGAGGAGGGGCTTGGTGAGACAACAAAACAATACGGACGCGCAATAAATAGCAAACATGAACTTGTAAACAAAGCA
>JAZGVS010001177.1:0-10480 GCA_037356235.1 Bacterosira constricta
TAAATAAAAGTCTCACATAGGAATTAGTATAAGATATCAAAAAATATTGTAAATCTAGTGTGTCCCGATCGCAACATGTTGCTTGGTCGTCGGGTCTTAGATGCACCTATCTACGACCCCCCGAAGTCTCTTGTTCGGGTGGTTTTGTGGGGCTGCCCTCTAAGCCCCGAATTTGGGTGGGTTTGACCCTCGAATCCAATTCCAATCATAACACAACCCACAAGAATCATATTGATTCCTACATGTATAGGCTGTTTTTCACTATTTTTGCCATACCGCCAGAACCTTATACCTCCATTCCTATTAACAGCCATTCCTGTTAGCAGAAATACGGGTATGGGTTCAGCTGATCGGGCAAAAATATGAATATCTAGCGTTTTCACGTATAGGAATTGTTACTCCTGCTGGGATCAGTGCGAGGGTCGAATTCGGGAGCCGAACTCGCGCTGCTAGCTTGTCACTATCACTAGTTTTGGGTAATGACTGAGAAAAGATTGGAATCTTGCTCTGTCTTTGAACCCTCCATCCCCGTTGTCAGTCAATGTACGTTGCTAGCCAGCTACACCAAATGGATTGTTCTGTAGGCTCTCAGTTTTTCATAGATATAAATATCTTGATCTACCTCCCAAATGGGAAGAAGATATCCCACCAAGCATGGAGCTAGTACTAGTACTAGTAGACATCGGAGGGAGACCAACCCACTTTGGCAGCACTACCCACAAATTATAACGAACCCATGATTAACCAGCAATTATTAACAGGACTCTGGGTATGGCGACATATGTGGCGCCACTTTTCATGGGGCATGGGGGGGGGCAACGTCTCTGCTTGGACTAGGAACCAATATGGGATGTTTATAAGGCTACTCTCGATACTCAACAGCCAAGTTCAAACCCATACAGTGCCTATTTTGAACTGAATCCCCTGCTCACCAATTCAGGTCAATTTCCGATAGGGTAGCCAGATTCTGTGAGTTCGACTCTATGTTTTGCCTATTTATTTTTGCTAGATAGTTAAATCGCCATACCTGCAAAAAATCTTTACTCAGTATCACACAATAGCCACTCAACACAAATACCAATGGTATCAACAACACACAGGTTTTCTCGGAGTCTGTATGTCCCTTCCTCAGCCACATCCAACCAAACAAACCAAAAACAGCAAAAATCAAAATCAAGGCTCAGGCCTTGAGTCTGGACCGGTGAGTTGAATCTGGGAGAGCAGCTTCGTTGCCAACCCCCTATTACGTGGGGTCGCCGTTTCACGGCCCACCAGGAGGTGTGATATAAGAAAGTCACCGTAGCGCTTCGCGCCACAGGGCCATCACCTATTCTGACATGGTGGTCCAGTAGTACTAGTATTTCATCAAATATGATTTCAGTTCTATTATGTATCTAGGAACAGAAACAGCAGCCAAAGCTTCAACAGCAATCAAAGCCACGTTGATTCTATTCCACGAGTTATGGTGTACGGTTGGTCAAGGTGGCAGCTCTACATCTACTTCTAGGCAGGTAAGTGTAAACACAGTGGGATGATATAATATATAATCCGTCTATATGCTTATTTCTTCAATAATGCCTTGTACATAACAATTCTTAGACGGTTATCAGAATAACTTAACTCTCAAAATATATAATATATCGCCCAATCTCTAACATAAAGCTCAAATAGACAACCCCAATGCCTCCCTTTTTTCGTCTAAAACACCTTGTTTCCAGACCAGCTAAGCTCAACCTCATTACTATCCGCTGGAGGCAGCTCCAAATCCACCTGATTCGTAACACCCGGCGAGTCAGTCCCCACCTGATTCATTGCACCGGGAGAGTCAGTTTTGCTAGAATCTCCCTCGGCATCAGTTTTACCAGCATCTTGTTCCTGCATTGTAAGATTCGCCTCGTGATCCTCACTTTCATCCATCTGATTTACCCTCCTTTGCCTTTTCCTATACCTGACAACCGTTGAAGCAAGAAAACCTGCTCCCAAAATAGCCACTAGGCACACAAACAATGTACCATATTGGCTAAGATCACTGTTCTCTTCCTCTTGCTGCGGCTGTTCCGTGCCTCGCACAGTGTTGATAGGGATAATTCCTGTATTGCCCCCCGTAAGTGTGGTGCCCACAGCACTCTGAAATTCTAGATTTAACGCAGGGCTGCCAGAGGGGATGAATGTGCCAGCTTCCATAGCTTCCCTTAGTTTTTCAATGACTGTTTGGACTACGCCATATTCATTGGCGCCAGAGTAAGCGACAGAGACTTGACCACGTACGGCTGTGCATGTTGGGTCAGGTATGGTGCATCCTAAAATAATAGTGGACGCCATGATGGATACGATTTCATAAGAATTGAAAAAGCTGATGGTCTATAGCACAACCAAATTACCCTCGACAATGAATTTAGAAGGGAAACTCACCATTACTGCTCACATAATCAATAGGCTGGTGCATTAATCCGAGCAATTTTGTTTCAGTATCTGAAACGTCAGGTGTGTCCACAACCTCCTCTTCTTCTTCATCCTCAAGTACTAGCGGTTTATTGAGATTGATTTGTACTTCCTCAATGAGCAAGCCCATGCACTCATTTTCATTCCACGTCATTTCCTCATTCTCTAAAGCATTCGCCCATATTTCAGAAGCCATGTAATTTTCCAGCTCTATCAACTCTGCTGCCCCATTATCACCATCTTCACTACTTTCCGAACTCCCCTCCTCTTCCGCTATGTCCTCGTCATCGCCACCAAATAAATTACTAAAGAAATCTCCAGCCTTGTCAGCCCATTCGCGGATGCTGCCACTGCTTTCTCCGTCGACATCTCCCCAAGTAACACCACTTTCATGACGAATCTCATAATTAAAGAGAATGCCTATTTCGTGGACTTCGATTTCTTTCTCGAATGAAAGAGATTGATTCGTGCTGGGATTGAAATAGGTAATGTTCTGTGGGGGTGGCGGGGTGCAGCTGAAAGATGATGAGATTGGATCCTCTAACATCCTGTGATTATGGGAGTATAAGAGATGAGTGTGCTGAGGTAGATGGAAGGAGTTTGTTGCTTGCCCCAAAGAAGTCATGATTGTATTATTTTCGGTTTTGTTGTTGTTGTAGAATCAGTGCAAATTATTTACTATATTATTTATCCATCGATGGCGATTACCCCATTTTTTGATGCGCATTTAGTAGAGCCAACACGATTATGTCAGAATAGTATGTTTAATATTTAGAAACAAGTCAAACGCGGTTGATCAATCAATGTAACTGCCGATCCCAACCAAAGATCGCATTACTTCATCTCTTGAACGCACCTTTACTAAAGCTTTACTATCATATTTTGTAAGAATGCTGCACGAATGCATCGAGTACCTCCTCCAAGTCATGTCAAAAAATGGAATCGGCGTTGAATCGGCGGGGCTTTTTTACGTGGTTAGAACGGATGGATTGCGAGAAGGGGCTGATTCAGATTGGCTAGTTCGTTCCAGATTCTTTCGCTGATCTAATAATATGTATTCTCCCTCTTTTCCAGAAAGTGAAAATAAATAAATAACAAAAACAATTCGTTTGCTGGGGAACAAAAACGAGGGGCTGCAGCGCCCCCGTGCCCCCTATGCGCTTATGCCTAGATGCCGGAGTTGAACATATCTTCCACGACAATTGGGACCTCGTACGAATAGGCAAGATTCCTATTCTCAGACCATCAGACGCAAAAGTACCTGTACCTTTATGAAGTTGAAGGAATCGTTGTATCAAAATGAACAATTTCTTGGGTTACGGAAGACAGGTTCTTTGTGACGTAGAAAAACACGCATGTCACGGGTTGAAGACAGACCAAACCGATCTTCCTCTGTTGAATTTATGACCAAGGCGATCTTGGCTGTCGTGGAATCTGCAGCCGACTGTGCCACAACTCCCCTGTTCAAGGTGTGTTGACCATGACGATGTTTTTTGTAGTAGTGGCGGCTTACGGAGCGGGCGATGGAGACCATCTGACTAATCAGTATTACTAGAGAGGGATGATATGCGAGAGACCGAGACAGAGGGGGTGTTGAGGGCGACGAATTATTCGGTTTGCTGCCGCCGAAGGTTGCAGAATCGAGTATACGACAACGAGCTGACTCACACAGAACTCTGAAAATCACCCATCAAGCCTCGTCAGAAACCCCGATAGAGATCTGCAAATAATATGGCTCTACGTTGGAAGGACCCTTGCTTGCCTGTGGCCGCTGTTCACAGACAAATGCCTTGCAGTTTGAAGGAAACATTGCATGCAACTCAAAAATCTTACCCAGCGTCTTGTTCTTTTCTCCATCCACTTCAGTCATAATAACTCTACATTCACAATGCAGTCTCTCATCGTCGCCACTCTTATCGGCTCTGCCGCTGCCTTCGCCCCTAACGCCCAGGCTCCCGTGAGTATATTTGATTTGTGCAACTAAATCTTTAATTACAGACATGAAAGAACATTCATCTAATCCAATATCCATCATGTTTTCTGCCGACCCTTCCAACATTGATCACAGCGCACCACCGCCCTTGCTGCCAAGGGAAAGGCCAACCTCAAATACGTTCCATGCATCTCCACTGATGACCTTCCACCCCCTGGAGCTGCCACCTCAGGAGTTGCTGGAGGCCTTGCCATCTGCATCGCCGTCGACAACAAGGGAGCCGTCTACGCCCTTGGTGATAAGTGCCCTCCTGTCAACCAGCCCCTTTCCTTCGGTAAGGTTGGTGATGATGGTACCATCGCGGACCCCGTCCTTGGAACCAAGTTCAGCCTTAAGACCGGAGAGGTCGTAGATTGGTGCCCAGCCGGTCTTGGAAAGCTTTTCGGATCACTTTTCGACCCCGTTGGTGTCCCCACTTACCCTGTCAAGGCTAAGGGCAAGGTTGTTGAGGTTCAGGTTGATGTTAACTACAAGGCCAACTTCGAGGCTGAATACTGGTCTGGTGTCCTTGATGCCCAAGGAAAGGCCAACGGAAAGTACTACTAAATTTCTTCGGTGGTGTACTCTCCAACCATGCTATAACCGGTTTCATTTTATGAATGATGCATCATCACAAACACCCAACCTCTACAGCATTATGTTCTGGAGTCCTGCTCTGTACATTTTGACCCCTGAGTTTTCCGACGCCACCATTGAGTAGAATCAGTGGAGAGTTTGGACCTCACCAACAGCCACTCAAGTCAAATATCTTGGGTCGCTTAGGAATAGATTTTCATCCGTGAAACTTTCTTTTTGGCTGATCACGGAAATTAATAAAACTGAATAAATTAGGTGCTTTACTAATCGCCACGCATTCCTTGATTGGTTTCCCTTACTTGATCACTCACTTTATTGCCCTGCTGTAATAGGTGTGGACCAGTTCCAACTTCTAACCCTGTTGGCAACAACAGTCTTACATAGCTGTCATCCGATCAGTTCGCCACCGTGTCTTGACAGAACCAACACTATACATTTGTGTGAAAGTGAGCAGTCAGGAGTTTCCCTTGTCCATAACTTTTACTCTCATCTATGGAAGATGATAGTTGCTTTTTCAGATGAATGCACCCTCAGCCAGCCACTGATGTACTCATTGCAACGACTTGGTCGATAGTCACTGTAACGAAGACTGCACACAAGTTAGGTACGTTACGTATTGCATAAGATTTGGTAGTCTTTATCTAATAGATGCAGAGTGACATATCCATATTCTCTTAGGTATATGTTACTTCAATAACAAAACATGTGTGTGCGAGAAGAACATTTAGCACTGGTAGCACTCAGCAAAGTAATCAAATTGATCGAGTTGGCGAATGAAGTTCTTGATGCTGGTATAACCTCCAAATCCAACACCTCCCGCCAACACGAAGATAGCAGCAGCCCAATTAAAGCACTTTATCCATTTCAAATTCATAAATGGCTTCTTTACCATGTCTTCACTTGATTTGAAGGCAAGGTTATATCCAATGAGAGGGATAATATATGTGCCAAAGGATGTAGTGAATGCTCCCAGAATAGAGTTCACTGCACCAAAGAAAGGAAAGGCAACAGCCAATAAAATAATGAAGCCACAAAGAGGCAGACGGGCGAAGGCCCGAAATAAGAAGGGTTTGTCGTGTATGTGAACAAGCTTTTCAAACATGTGGAATAAGGGGCCGGCAAACAAGCCAAATGCTACAGCCTGATGAAAGCTCATCATCACGATGCCAAAATCTCTGGCTGTACTCTGTGGAAAGAGAGTGAATGCGTTGGCATTGTAGCGAGCTTCTTGGCCATAGGTATGATATACCGTCACGGCATTGGGCATAGTAAGTGTGAATACATAGATGTAACTCCAAAAGTAGGATTTGTCTGTCATTGAATTGCATACTAGAGTCAGATAAAAGAAAGGATACATCTTCATCATAAAAACAAACCCCAGAGACTCACCATAAGTAGCTGGATTGTCCATCACATCGGCGACTTCGATGTTGGAAGTGTGTCCTCCATAGACAAAGAGAAGCTGCACGAAACCATTGAAGAACCCCTCAACACTTTGCGGTGCGTCGTACACAACATCTTCTTGAGGACCTTCAATGGCGCTTGTGATGGTCATGAACCAAGCCGTATAGGTAGTTGTGAGAAGACCGATTATGGAGAGCATTCGATAGTGCCTGAACGTCGGGACGAATGCAACTAGAGAGAAGATTCCACCCCAAAGCAATGACCAAGTGCGTTTTGATATGTTATCATCCAGAATGTAGCAATTGGAAGCAGTTGCGATTATTTGGACTGTCGATAAGCCGACTAGCGCAAAGAAGACCACGGTCATAGAAAACCTTTTCAACCATTTACCGACAAGCGACTCCATAATCTACGAAACAGTCAAGAAGTAAGAGGCGATGTATACATACACAGTGGTATGAGGTTAATTAAATTGACACAGAGCTAATGCACAATAGATAGGAGGCTAAAATAATCATGCGAGCTCACCTCATGATAGCTCACGATGTGATATGGATCAATATGTTTTTCATCGCCATTTTCTTTGAGGTTGTGTCGATGTTGGGCATGCATGGACACCAGTAGGAAATTTGTATAGTGCCAAGGTGGCAAATATGAGTTCCAATACAATTCCTCCAATGAAACCAGTTTGCGAAAAGACATTTGCCAGCGTAAGAACTGCAACAAAAGAAACGGATGAGTGGAGAGTATTGATTAATGTAAATAATGAATCTGAATGAGGCCAAGACTCACTTGATTGACCAACTTCTTGTGAGGCTGCTAAGAGGAAGCCGTCAAAAACCGACCCTCCCATTGAAGCAGCCTGCCAGGTGGACGAAACCTTGTTCCTGAAGGTTCCGTCTTCCAATGCATTGTTGAGTGCATCGGTAGATGTAGCGCTTTGAGAAATGGAGTGACCTCTCGACACAACTGCCTTGGAGCTCTTGGTGCTACCATCTGGGCAAGGGAGATCATTATTTGTAGTAGGGAATTCTTCGGCCATTGTGGTCTATCTAATAGACAGTGGATGAACAAGAGTGTAGATATTCAGTAGAATAAAGCTGATGTGTGGTGCAGCGATTTTGATTTTCATGAAAAATTATGAGACTTAGACAGCTTCAGACTTCATCTCTTCATGTCATCGACCCACCCTGAAAGCAACACCATCCAATCATGTCCCACGGTGGTCCCACAATGCGAGACGCACTTCTCTTCGTGTCATCGACCCGCCCTGAAAGCAACACCATTCAATCATGTGCCCTGCTATCCTAGCTGTGGACGGACGCGCACTAGACACCACGCCGCAGTGGGGATTCTATTTCGGAGTGTCTAGAGAGAGTCTGTGTCTGCTTGATTTGATGGAGGAGGAAATGAGAAATGATAAATCCTGCATGCCGGTTCGCCTTGCTTGTTGGCGAGTATGTAGACTAACGAAGGAACTTATTCACCGGTAATATAAGATAAAAATAATGGACATATTTAGCGATGGCGATATCTTGCATACATATGTATGTGTGTCCATCTGGTACTGGTACTGGTATGTAATAGTAAGTACGATATCATCTATGCATGCAGGATATTGAATGACATAGGTACGATGATTATTTGTCCCTCGGTACGATGCACTCAATATCGTAGCACTCGCAATCACCCAAAAGATCCGGCCGACCGACAACCGACCGACAACACGCCCACAGACCCATAGGAAGGAGTCGCGCGTTGATCGAGATCGAGAGTCTAGTCCAAGTTCTATCGATGTTAGATCAGCATTTTTTGTATGCTTGGGACTTGAATGATACGGCGGGACAAAACAATCTCGGCAATAACAGAAATGCGCCTTCTTGGTTGCTGTGTGTAGTGTGTAGTAGGCTGGATGGGATGATGTACTGTGCACAATCCAACATTATTTATTGGTGTATGCACAGCAAGTGGAATTTGTAATGGAAAATAGCAGTTCAAATGCCATATCATGTCTCATGTCGAGCGGCTCGATTATGCTCAACGTGCATATTAACACTTTGCGCTCTGACCATGGCGAGGTTCAATTGGCTTCTCGTGCAAAAGCCGAGATATGCTATTCCCTATAGCAGTATTGATATACCTAGCTTTGAAATCGGTAATACTGGCGCTATAACGACACCGGGGAATGTTTCGAGCTACCCCAAAGACCGTACGGCCTTCAGGCATGTTCTTTCATGATCGCAGCATTCAAAATGCAACAAGTCCCAACGGTATAATGCCCGCCTTTGCATTTGGGTCCGAATTTCGGCCAGGTTTGTGTCAAATTTAGATGCAGCTCATTATCAGGTGATACTGGAGCAGTTTGGGGTACACCAAGGCGGAGAACGACAGGGGTGTTTCCTTCGACATTGGGGCCAATCGCGGCTTCCACACATAGTATCTAGCCGCGCTTGGGATGGATATCCATGTGTCTTTGAAATCAATCGGGAAATGTTCAATTCGTTGCAGCACTGGCTATTGTTCACCCCCTCCTCGATGTCGGATGATCGAGCTCATTTGTATCCTTTAGGTATTTCCGATAGGATCAGCCGTTTCGAGCTGGAAGGAGATGGAGGAGGGGAGTTCCTGACGCTCGTCAATGAGGATTTCAAAATAGTTGACATTCAGGAGGTCATTTCAATCACAATGGATCGCTTCGTACAGCACGTTGAGATTTCGTGAAAATCGACGTTGAAGGATTTGAGACTGCCGTTTTGAAGGGTGCGCATAAAATCTTCTTTCTTTCGAAAATAGGGGCCATTTGATAAGTTCCCAAACCGCTGTAATCGTGCTGATATTTCACTTGCTTTAGGCGTTGAAGAGATGAGGGGTGTATATAATCTATTTCAGCACTCGTTCGTACTTCTGAGAGCGGATGGAATGCACTCACAATCATGCCCATCTACTCTTGAAAAGATTTTGTCAGACACACTGCCTATCGTCGTGAGAAGGATGTTCGCATGTACGTTGTGGCGTTGGAGGAATAGGAACCTCTTCTGACCGAGATGAACAGATCAAACCCTGACTGTAATTTTTGGTTCAGCAATAAGGAGGCAGGTTAAGCATCTCAGCCGATGTACATCGTGACGAAACGTACACGAAGACTGCCAGTCTAGGGTGCAATACTTAGGGGAAGGTCTGAATGATGAGCAAGTCTCGTTGTAGTGACAGCTAAATGCATATGCGGCGCTTTCGTGCAACACCATGATTCCCTAATATCACAATCCATATGCTACTAACAAAAAGTAGCATGAAGAGCAATGCACATGTTGTGCACTCCTACAAGGGTATCCATAGTTGACAGAGGTATTGACCTTCATTGCGATTGCTCAGGATATAGCTTTTGCCGCAATGCAACCAAAAGCCAGGATATTAATAGATTCTTTTGAGCTCAGTTGAGGTCTAAACATTATAATATCATTGTCATTCTACGATTGCTAAGAGAATAGGTCATCTAGGGCGTGGGGAGAGAAGGAGAAACAAGGATTTTATCTCTTGTGGTAGACACCTTGAAGCTGAAGGTGTCAGAGAAAGATCTCATCTGATCTCATCCAAATGAAAAAACAAACATTGACGGATCAAGGACACATGCTTACATAATATTATATTGACAGATGGAAGATGTCAAGACGTCATAGGGAGAAGCTACACGTACATAGCTTTGGTTGTGACGGCCAGCTGCGCTGGATTTTCATGTGAATTCAGCTGAAATTTTCAGTTCACTCTCACCAACCAAACACCACCACAACTCACAAAAAACTAAGCCGGAACCAACATCATTTGCCAATGTCAATGTTTACCAAAGAATCAGTGCTTCTCCTTATCGGGGAAGAGGAGGACTCGTTTGAAATAGTGGAGGAGCCAACCGATGAGTCAACTTATCGACTTGACAGTGATGTTGTTGAGGCGGACTTCAAGAAATCGAAGGGAAGAACGGCAGTTCTCGCCCTTGAGGCCGAACGCAGCATTCTCGAGCTGCAACGTTTGCTTGGAAAGACCAGTACAGGAACAGCCACTCGCACAGAG